>VZTL01056593.1:0-11761 GCA_013400535.1 Scopus umbretta | reverse complement strand
GGGGGGGGGAGGAGGAGGGTGCAGCGCTTATATTCAGGTTCGTAGTGGGAATGTTTATTTTCTCAGCTTGATACGGATCTTAAAGTAATCCGCTTGGTATTATGTTCTTGCCCTGCTGTTAAAGCTTGAAGCCTTTCTGCTGAACACCGTAGAAGCAGATGAGGGAGAAGCGTCTAAGCCGTGCTTGCTGCGAGCGCCCTTCTGAACCTTCTAAGAGATGCTTAATTTTGATAGTTTAATACGTAGAAACGTAGGGTTAATGGAATAATTTCCAGTCCTAAATACAATAGAAGGGTTTCAAGCCAGCCGCGAAGCAGCACAGTTACAGCCTTGCTGCGTTATTCAGCCTCCCCCAGAATCCGTTTGCTGCAGGGTCGTAGGAAACCTTATTTCTGGTTGGTTGGGGAATTTCTTGGTTTTGTTTTGGTCAGGTCGTTTCATAAAGAACTGCGTTGCCTCTGCAGAATAGCTGTTTGAATCTCTGGGTGCAGATAAAAAGAGCAGTCAAGACTGGGTACTCGTGTCCGATGGTGCGCCTTTTTTCCTTAAGGATTGGTAAATGCTTCTTATCACGAGATGAGGTCAAGATACAGTTACCGTGGAATGAAATACAGCTATTGCCATGAACGGGGCATAGCTGGCACTTGAAAGGCTTGAATTTAAGTCGAGGAACTCGATTTGGGAGACGTATCCATATCGAGCTAAATTTAATAAAGAAACGTTCTTACTGTTATGGTTGTGGCGATGAAGGGTAACCTCAGCTGTGCGACACTGTCTCTGACAAGAAAGTCATATTATAATGTTGAATCTTTAATTAAATTAGAGTGCATAAATTGATGTTGTGCTGCAGAGGGGTTTTTGTGCACAGCTGGAAGCATTTTCCTTTCTGTTGCTTTACTATTTTTAGCAGCAGTTGAAAGTACAGAAGTATGAAATGTTTTGGCTCTGATCTTAACCTAGCAAAGCCTGGTGTGCTTTTCCTTTAATATGGAAATGCATTGATCTCGGCTTATCGCTTCTGCCAGAGGTCTTGATCTTCACTGCTGTGTGTTGAAATATGCCAGTAAAATTTAAATAAACTTTGTATGACTGAGTTTAGTTTTTATTTGAATATCAGCTGTTCTCTAAAACTACTGAGGTTGTATCTTCTGGGTGTTACATGTACTAAAAAAGCAAACAAATCCGCTTGTCCTTGTAGTACAGTTACGAAGAAGTCGTCTGCAAAGGGGCAGCTGCATCTCGGGTCAGTATGTGCCTGTAGGCTACCCTGAAACAATAGGGCATTGGCTGGCACGGCTTGCTGGCACGGTCTGCTTTGGTGGATGTGACTTAGAAATAGGTAGACGTGATGGAAGCAGTCCAGGAAATGCCATGACTTCAGTGACTACATGTTCCGCTTTTGGACTGAAGATTGGAGTTTTAAGATCCATTTCATGCTTCAAGAGATGATTACTGCATTTCCTATCAGAGATATCTTAACTGTTGTATGTAGTGCCATAAATAATACTAACATCTCTCTCTTTCTTTGGTGCCTCAACATTTGTGACTAGGAACTCTTGAAACAGCTTAAGCATCTGTTCAGTATTCCTTAAAAAAAAAAAAAAATCTTAATACCTGTTTTGGATTAAAATCTTGTAATCTGAAGTTCCATTTAAGTAAGACAATGTAAATCTGCTCTCCTCCCCATGGTGAAAATGAGACCTGTAGACCGGCAGAAGTGTAGCATCACAGCTCTTGTTGCAACTGTTTGATTAAAATCGATAAGAGTGCCCTCACAGGTGGATTTTTTTTTTTAAAAAAAAAAATATTTTGAGACATTGTGTGGTTTAGGAAAAACCAGCACTGATTGTGATGTTGACGAATAACTTCTGTCTTGAGCTGTGGGACTTTCAAATTGTGAGAAGAATGATGAACAAAGGAAGTGGCGTACCTGGCAAACCGACGAGAGTCCTGTTTTTAAGATGGCAAAACTTTCCCTTTATCTTTTGCTCTTGCTCTGTCTTAGCAGCATGAGAGTAGGGTTGTTGTATACTTGACCTTCAAATCAAGGGGAAGGCGTTCTTTTGGCGGTAGGTAGTTCTCCCACCAGAACATGTTCCTGTATTGCCTCGCAAGAGTTGTGATTGCTTGTCTGCGCGTTAATGTGATCAGAGGGTAAAGCCTAAGGCATTGGAAGTCAGTCATTGCAGCAAATACATTTCTAATAACCTTCTCCCGGTAGTCTGTTGCGTATCTTCTGTCGTATTTCATGTACTATGTGGCAGTGCGTGTTTGGTTAAGGTCTTGTCGAGGTTTACATAATCAATGTTGTAGTGAATAAAAACAGTTTATGTAAATCAAGCCAGACAGGTCAAGATGGCTGGTAAAGAAGAGATCATCTGCTCCGTTGTGAATCTGCTTGTGGAATCTGCTTGGGTACATCTGCTCGTAGCATCATCTGTTCACAAAAGGCTATGGATTTCCTGGTGAAGCAGAAACATTCTTATTCTAATTTTTTCGGGGGGGGGGAGCTTTATTTGAAGTCCTGTCAAAGTAATAGCCCATTATATATTTCCTGGAACGTGGGGCAGGAGGGAGTTTAGAAGAAGATATTGAATACAGTGACAAGTACCTGAATAGAGCGCCACGGTGTTAGTACGGTGTTTGTCGGTAGCCTTCCTTTGACTTGGCTGGTACCTGGTTGGTGTCTTGAGGTGTATGTCCTGTCCCCTCCCTCCCGGGCCCCTTTGTCCCCCAAGTTTGAATTGCACTCTGAAGAATTTATTCTGGCACAATGGCATTCAGGCCAGCACGGCTTTGCGTTCTGTGCTGGCTGTGTGGGGTAGCCTTCGCTGCAGGCAGGTGTGGATGGCCTGGTGCCGTTAAATCTCTCTTCCTTTGGGACTGCGTGGTGTCGATGGGCAGCTTTAACTTCTCGGAAAAGTCGCGCAGTTAAAATGCGTAAGCTGTGCTTCTTTGGTATTCCTCCTTCGAGTTTTAGTCAATGGTTGAGTTCTCTAGCAACGAAGGGGTTTTGTGCCTGACGTTAGATACTTTCAATGCGACGTACTGCAACCAATTCTAAGGAGTCTTGGATGGCGTTTCTAATGAGTGTGTGCATATTGGTGTAGGGTTTCTTACAAACCAAAGGCTTCTCTTAGCTGCTCAGAATTAGCGAAGAGGTGCAGCCTGATGCATCCTCAGCTGAGGAAGAATTTGTCTTACAGACTTAATAGCTTTTGCAAATCTAATGAATTTTTTTGTCTAACTATACAAAACTAACAGTTACAGTGGTCGCTTGGAAATCACTGACAGCATTTTATGTATAAATCTTCCAACCATTAAAATAAATGAATCTGTTAACTTAAAGGCTGCAGTGCCCAAAGGAGCCACTGTGAATTGTTATGTGAGCTTTGTTTAATGTGGACCGTTGGACATCCTTGAATAAACAGGCTGTAGTTCTGCTTAAACTTTACCTTTTGAAAAAATAAAATAAAATTCTCATCTATGTTTACAGTGATAAATTCTACAGAAACTTTTGGGAAGTTGTCCTCATTGGTGGACCACTTTATACTTGGAGCAAATTTAGATTTCAAACACGTGTGTTTGTGTTAATCTGAAGGGACCTCCATTTTTAGACTCCTGTTTCTCATACAGGCTTTCTTTGACGGATCAAAGTTGGTCCTTAACCACTACCTCCTTCATGAGCTAAATACAGTTCCTGAAGTTTTTCCTACTTTTAAGCACACTTCCAGGTTTTAACTTGTTTGTTTGGCTTTTCGTAGAACTCTTTTGTTGATCTCTTGCTGTGCAGTTCAGGAAGAAGCTGATGCAGTTTTCCAGTAGTGTTGACAAATGCAGACACAATAAGGTCTCTCTGCTTCTCCTTGGAGCTGTTTGTTTCTGTTTATGGACCGAAGGCAGAGGGAGGGTCATCCTGGCTATGGCATTAAACTGGGGCCTTATGTTGCACTTACATGGATTTGCTGTTTGGTATCAAGCTGAACTTTGTTTAATGATTCTGTAATTTTCTGCACTGTATGGTGTAGATACATTGTTGAAACTGCTCAGCTGGCTCGGGTTCTGCTCTTGAGCCTTATTTAAAAATCTACTTTAGCCTTCATTTAAAGGAGCATCTATAGCAAATAACGGTAGCTACCCATTAAATATGTTTGAGGTTGTGATTTTGAGAATAATTTGCTTCAACAGTCATAGCTGCAAGGCTGCTGTTCTGCAGAAACTGATTAATTTTTTTATTTGATATTGACAGTGGCTTCCTGGAGACCTTTATGTCTTGTGCTTAGTCTATGATGGATCTTATATGCTGCATATGGAGAATTTGTGATCAGTGCCAGTTCGGAGCTTGCGAGTAGATTAATCAAACACCAGAAGTATTGTGTCTGAATTGAACATTAACTGCAATGTAGAAGAAGGCAGTAGAAAGGGTTATATTTGAGGAAAGATTGTGGATTTTTCAGTGAAAGCTTGTGCATGGCTGGATAGAGTAAAGGCTTTGCTTCATTTAAGCTAAGAAAGAAAACATACCCAAGTTGGTTCTCTGCGGCTATCCTATTCCTCGGAGTACTTTGGACTTTAGCTCAGAGTGCAGATTTGTGTCCAGCTGTAGGCTTTATTCACAGCATCTCGATACCCATGTCAAATCAGAGAGCAGAAACTTCAAACTCTAGAAGCTAAAACCTGTATTTGTTGAAGCAAATCAGAGCATCAAACATCTGCATGTTTAATGCTTGTTATAAAAGGAAACCGAGTGCGTCCTGGAAGTTGAACTGTAATCCCTTTGGCATGTGCAGGCAGTGGGTCACACGTGTAGAAGTGGAAGACTTAATTTTTTTCTTAAAATATGGGAAACAGACTGTTTACTCCGAGGAAGCAAGCCTGAAAAATGTAAGACTGTTGCCTTTTGACTGATGCGCTTCCCTTGTAGAACCAAATAGCTGCTCCTTTCCTATCTTGACAGAATCAGGATGCATAGCTTTCTATTCTCAGTTGAAATTATAAATGAGTAGATACTGTGAAAGTCCGCTTGACTCTACTTAAAAATATGCATATAAAACTAGAAATTGCTTTCTAGGCTATTAAGATTTGGCTTTTTTTTTGTTGCTGAAAGCAGCATCTTGCTTAAGCTGTTTCGTGCTCCATCTTAACAGCAGGCTGCTTTTCACCTATGACTACAAGGTTGCTTGGGAACAGACTTTTCCTAAGAAGTCAGGAACTTTTTTCTTTATCCAGGTCAAACTAAATTATGGCTGGTTTATACTCATTTATTATGGAGTTAATGCTGCTCTCTAACTTGCTTAGTCCTTATTACTCAGTAGTGACAGCACGTATCAACTTGATACTTGGACAAGATGAAACCTTCTTTTCCTGTACTCTAAGCTAATGAGAAGCTGCGTGAGCGTAGTAGGGCACTGAGCCTGAGCCAACATGCCTTGCTGAAGGCAGGGTTTATTAGTTCAGAGTGCTAGCAGAGAAGTTTTACAACTGTTTGCAAAATACTATACATGTGCCTGTAGGGGACAGCTGTTTAGGTAGGCTGAACCAGCCGTTGTCTTGTGTCATTTTTCTTGTTGGTACTGTCTGTACATGCTTTGGTTTGGAATTTGTCTTGAGTATCCATGGTGAGTATGGGTATGAAACCTTCCAAAGGAGACTCCTCTAGCATGTTGTACAGTTGCCCTCTTGCCTCATGCTTAGTAGAAGTGCTTTTCATGATGGTCACCTAGGGTTGTGTTTGGTTATTCTGCACTGTCGTACTTGTGGTTTATTTGTCCTGTGGCCAGCAAGGCAAGTGAAGTAGAGGAGGATTCAGCCTGAGCTCCCAGAAACTCTGAAGCAGAAACTCTGCTTGGTTTCCGGGTGTACTTTGTGCTGTCAAATCTTGCTCTGTTTGTACTGTTTGAGAGCCTAAATCTCACTTGTGTTGACAATGCTTTTCTTTTTATCAACGAGTATCCTTATATTTATTCTCACTCTAGCCCAAGGTCACCACTAAAAAGCTCACATGTGACTTGTCCCAAGCTTAAACCTTGAGGGGCAGGAATGGGGATGCTGGCATAGAGAGCATGCCTGCTTCCAGAAGGACTCGGTAGGGCAAAGCTGCTCATTTTGTTTGTTTTGTAAATACATCACTAACTGGTGCCCCTGCATTTTTTTCACTTTCATCACCTGCATATGCTAATACTGGGTTGAAGGGATCCTGCTTTTCTTTTAGATGGCTTGTTTCCCTCTTGACAAGATGCAGTTCAGAATTTTATGCCTCCCCTACCTTTGCCTCCTGTTTTTTTTAGATGACCACTGGTGTAGCTTTGTGCAGGTTAGTACTGGGTCCTGAGATCATAGCATCATTCACTTACTTTGGGGGATCAATTCGTAACTTCTCTGGCAAACTGTAAGTAACACCTGGGATTGGACTGTTGTAATCGTATTACTTGGTGGCCTACAATAGGTCTCGGTCATCACAGTACAGTCAAGAGCAGTGAGGGCTTCCAAAGCAGCAGATTAGTGTGCTTTGAGGGCAGGGGAATGGCTGGAGCACTGCTGTCCCAGCTCTTCAGCTGTGGTGCAGCCTTGTGCATCCTTTCTGGACGACCAGATGTGCCCTTCCGTGACGACTCCTACATTTAACCTTGCAGTGCGGCCTCCTGTGCAAGTACTCTCTCGCTGGGTCTCTGTGTACTGTTGATGACTATATAATGGTGCACTTGTGGCTACCGGATTTGAAACCAAACAAAGACTGAGGGAGGGGGAGGATGGCAGGCAGTTAGCAGTTTTCGGCGGAGGTTCCTAATGTCCAGGTAGGCATCGTGGTGGTGGGAGTTCAGCAGTAAGGGTAACCTGTCTTTGGGTTTGACCGACTCTACGAAATAACCGTCTTTCTACTGCCCTTCCCACAAACAGTACTTGTTGGCTAGAGTTAATACAGCTTAAGAAACAAGACGACAGTCCTTGTAGGAAACCTGTGCACAGTGAAGCTTCAACTTTTGTATTATAAACATTCAGTCTTTGAAAACTTGTTACTGAGGGGCTGTGTGCCTGGAGGGCACAGCATTTTCATGTGGTTGGGTTATGGACCATCTGTAAACGAGATGACACTGGACTTGCATCGTCTAGATGTAGCTCTTGCGTGTTCTGATTAGTGTAACTTCTGTTCCTAAAAATAGCAAGTATCAGCTCTTTGTACTGAAGTTCAGTTCTTCCAAGGCTAGAATATGAAGTCCTGTAAGTTCAGTCAGAAGTGTGCATGCAGCTTTGTAGTAGCAGTGGTTATTAGCTCATGGTGAAGAAAGAATAATTCAGCTAAAAGCTTTCCTCTGTTTCACAACAGAAATGTCATATAGATGAAAGATATTATAAACAGCAGTTGTGAAA
The DNA here is from genome assembly GCA_013400535.1 of Scopus umbretta. NCBI lineage: Eukaryota > Metazoa > Chordata > Aves > Pelecaniformes > Scopidae > Scopus > Scopus umbretta. The sequence continues at coordinate 4,393 of VZTL01056593.1, read as the reverse complement.
ATGGGTACAGACAACATCTACAGTGTTGAAGAGTTTGTTGTAATAAAGGCAAAGTGGTTTTGAGATGAGCTCAACTCAATTAGGCGTGATATGAAGGTGCTGATTGCTGAAGGACCTATTAGGCATGCTTCTATCAATAGCAATTTGTTTCTGCTGTAGGGAGGGAAAGTAAGAAAGCCCTGTTTTGTGCTTCTGGAAGTGATTTACTTTAGGTGTGGGTTTTTTTTTTTTTCTCCCCCATTTAACAATATCCTCTTCAGTATTGGATTTGAGCATGTTGTGTATCCTGACCTCACTGTAGATAAAGCTAGCATGCTTCAAGGAGGATGAAGTAGGTGTGGGACTGTTTCTAATATCATGTAGCAGGCGGCTTCCTATGCTAGGGAATGGTACAAAAGCCACATGTGCCCTTATGGAGTGTTCGGCAATAAAGACCTGATGTTAATCTCTCATGTTTATTGCTTATATTAACTGTGATATAGCTACATTACTGTGTAGCAACTAATTATATTAAACAGAGATGAAAGCAGCCACTTGCACAGTGGGACAAATACTAACTTAAAATGTCAATTTACTACTCTGCCTCCCCAAAGGAATGGGGACAGGCAAGGAAATTTAGAGATTGCTGGCAAATAGTAAGTTAAAGGAGAAGGCCAAGAAGCGTTATGGTCTTCTCCTTGAGTACTGTGATGTTAACTGATACCCATTGTTGCAAAAGTCTCCTTTTTCCTCTTTACATTCAGGGAATTGAGGATAAAGCAGAAGTGTTGGCACAGTCTTTCTCTCTAACTAATAGACACTTTTGGAAGGCAATCTTCATATTCACCTGTAGTGATGCATTTAGTAGGTTTTCAAATTACTCTTCACCCGCAAATATATATGCTATCTTTATTTTAGAATTCAGTAAGTTCATAAACTGTCATGAAACAATTTTATTCCTCAAACTGGATGGCTTTAATAATGCCCAAACAAACAGGTAGGCCTCAAACTTAGGAAGTGTATCCTCTTAAGGCATGTGAATGTCATGGATGAAGACAAAGTGGCACTGACTGGGAAGACAATTAGTCACTGTATGGAAGTAAGCTAAACAAATTGAAGCACATAAAAGCTTAAATCTCCTCTTGCCTATTACAAATAAACTGGAGACCAAATGTGCAAACTCTCTAGCGTGTGCCTTTAGGAAGAGTGAAAGGATTGTTTAGTCTAGACACAGAAGTTAATGGGCTGAAACTTTGATGTAAGCACAGCTGTATTTCTTCCTATGCAATGGCATGACTTTATTTTGATTGGTGAAGTCTGATTTAGTAATGGTGGAGTCAGTAGCCTTTGAAACAGGAGTAGAGCGTGTACACTCCTTTCACAGGAAAGACTGAGCTGTTGAAAGATACCAAGAGCTGTATGGTTCCTGCTTCCCTGCACATACTGTGACAGGGTTCTGTATCTCACAGATGACCGTGATTTTATGGAATGTTGACTAATAAACCAAAATGTTGCTGTACTTCCAACTTGCTTTCCTCCTGTCCATGCATGACCTTTGAGAGCAGGCAGTTGTGAAACTCAATACTTGGGTTCAAAAACTATTCTGGCATTGGAGAGGAGTCTTTCAGACTAAGTAGGATTCATTATCTTGTCCTAACCTTTCTGCTAACAGATGTGTAAGACCTACTTGGAATTACTTTCTGGATCTTAAAATTTGCTGGAATAGTTTCCTGCTGCATCAGGGAGTGAGTTTTGAATTCATGAGTTTAGCGTGTGGCCTTTTGTCGTAGGCTGTGGGCAGAAGTCCTATTCCAGAACCATGCGTGTGATGTGGGAGGTTACAGTGCCTTGCTGCAGGCCTGTACCCTTTCTGGTTGGTAGAACAGCTGTGGAGACAGAGGATTTCTTCATAAGTGTTCCCTAATCTGATTCTGCCAGAAGATCTCATTAAATGGACTGTGAGTACCTTGGTGGTTTTTTTTTGCCAGAAAAACTACCAGGAAATTAGGCAAATGAAACAAATTGGTCTTAGGACCAATGAGGAGGCAAGCTTTGGTTGACATGAACAGCTGAGTAACCTCTTCCATCAAAGCTAAATCTGGAGAAGGAAGTTTGGCAATAGCCAAACAGATGAGGCTCGCATGTTTTGTTTTTTTTTTTAACTTCTCTTCTGTCTTTAGCTGGTGTTCACTGGACAAATGAAAAGTCTCAGACATGGGATGCCTTTAAACACCTCTGCTGAGCCAGCTGCTCTTGGGACGGTACTGGCCTTCCTAGAGGTTGCAGGAATGTGCCTCCATGCGCAGTGTCTCTGGAGGCTGCGGTGCTTTAGTGGTGAGATTTTCCCCCACCCGCCTTAGGTAAGATGTCTTGCTGAAGCTGCAGGGGTAGCGATTGCAAGCTACTCTTTGTTTTTAGGGATGTGCACTGCAAATTTTTTCTACAATTCCAGAAGCATTTCTTAAATAACCCTTTTTGGTAGTGAGCCCCTGCACCCGTTTAAAGACTTTGACAGAGCTTTCCCAAAAGCTCTAAATATGTTTCTCCTTTTGCCTTTGAGAGATAGTAAGCCATTTTTTTTTTCAGTGTTTTCACAGTTTGCTTGCTGTCAGAGCAAAAGAGCCTTAACTTTTGACTTTTGTTTTGTGCTTTACTTTCAACATTTGAGCACAAAATACGCTGTTACATTGCTGGCTCAGCCCTGCCTTATCTCGTTGATTGCACAATCGCACTTCCAGCTGCAATACTTGCATGCTATATATCTACTTTTATTGCAAGTTTTGCATATCCAGCATGCAGAGGTTGGTGTAATACAGCAAATACCTTTCCATGTAAGGATGCAGGAAGACTACAAAATAAAGTACAGTTACCTCTGTAAGCAAAGCTAGGGTTTAAGTGATTAGCAGGGTCTAAGTCAAGCTCAGCGTACCCTACTAGTTTGTTACGTGCCATGTGACTTTAGGTTCAGTTGAGGAATTGGCCTCTGATCACATATTGCTAGCTTGCACCTTAAACTCCTTGGAGGAGGCTGGTATTTTATATTAAGGCTTTACCTAGAGAGTACAATTGTAAAATAATACCTTGTTAAAGGGTAAGCAGGTCTTTCTGTGGCAAAAGTGATTTGCTCTTTCTCCTCTGGGCGTTGTGCAGGCAGGCAGGAAGGAAGGAACTGGATTTTGGGGTTGGCTAGATTCCAGTTGCAGACTCCATTCAGACCCAAGCCAGAAAGAGTATGGGGCTGACTTGTAAGTTTTGGGCAGAGATGGCAGCTGAGAAGAAACAGCTGTCTCCGTTTTATGAACTGATGAAATTTGTTATGAATATGTCGGGTGGTAAAAGTGTGATGCTTTGTGCTATGTAGAATTGGAGAAATGCATTCAAGATCAGTTTGTCATGCATAGGTCAAGGGAGCAAAACACTTAATTGAGTTAAACTAAAATAAATATTGGTTGATAAGCATGTATGATGCTCTTTAATATCCAGAAAATAAGTGTATTTGCTTGTAAAAACAACAGCTCGTTCATTAAAACCAGCTGTGCAAAGTGACCTCTCCATCACCACCATTCTTGTGCATGAACTAAGCGAAGCCTATGGAAGCAATTATAAGAAGTCTTTTGTTTACTTAAATGAAGGTAACTTCCCACTTATATTCATGACTAAGTCTAAAGAGTGGTCCGGATAATCTAAACTTTTCATTTTCTGCCTTCTACTCCCAGGTTTTACATATGCTGTTGCCCATTTTTTGAGAAAGAGGAGTTTTATTTGATTTACAGACAGATTTGATTTTTATGCAGAGTATGACAGCTGTTGTCAAAGTTTAAAAAAAACAAGTGATGTATAGCATGCCGTATTTGACAGGATATTTTAACTTCCTGTTGTCTGTTTTGTGTTTCTTTGCTCTAGAAGAAAAAATGTCCAGATAATGACCGTTCAGATGTGCAGACTGTCTTGGCATAAATTCAGCCTAGTTACAATCTGGAGAAGTTCTGAACAAGTGCCTGTTTCAAACCCGTCATGACAACTGCTCGTAGACTCTAGAACTGCATGTATTTAAGTGGTGTGGGATAAACTGTTTAAGGATCTGATGCCTCTTTGAGACTGTAAAGGGCAGGTGTTGGGTAGGGGCAGAACAAGGTAGTCAGTTTTGGGGTGATGACCCAAACAGCTGGAGTGAAGTCAGATGTCTGCGGTAGGTAGTGCTTCTGGCCATCTGGGCAGTCTTCTTGTGGGAGGACACCGCATCCTCAACTCTGCTGGCACTCTTAGCTCCCTATTCCAGTCACTTTCCATCTGCCTCTGATGAATACTCCGTGATTTACAGGAAGATGTAGTGACAGGTGAGGCTGTAGTCTGTAACTGGAAATTAAGTATGTCATTGAACTGGTTTTGTTCCAAAGCCTCCCAGTGGTGTTTG
>VZTL01056591.1:0-15019 GCA_013400535.1 Scopus umbretta | reverse complement strand
TTTCTTTTAGGGAGGCCCTGATTTGTAAAATTTAAACCTGAATAGGATGTCTGCCAAATAACTAGCCATAAGGTCTTCTAATGCTAAATGCCAGGCATCTAATGGTAAATATTACTGGTCATGCATATAACACAGTAGAAACTGATTGTGCAAAAATGATTCAGAGTTGTGTGTTTGAATTTGAGCACACCTGGCAAGTATTACAATCTGGAAGCTCAAACCAGATTTTGCAACTGGATCTAAAATTTAGTGATATGATGCATCATATGGGCCAGATGCAGTTCAAGAGTTTGTTACAATATTATCGATTTCCTCAGAAGAGCTAAAATATTTATTTTCAATAGCAAAGATGCGCAGGGAATCCTGTTGAGAAAAGCATTCATAAATGGAGAGAAGCCATACACATATTTAGGGAATAAAGCACATCATAGTAAATGTCTTCCTACAGTACATTTATTAATTTATACTACTAAGATCAAAACCTTATGTTTCATTCCTCTGTATCACACCTTACATTGATAAAATAATAAAACTCTACTTTAGCCACAAGACACTGTACTGGACAAAATATTTCTACTCCTTGCAAGGAGCATATCATTTAGTCATTAGAAAAGAAATAGGACATGAGCATCTCATGACCTCTAACAAAATATGCCAATAACAGTCATTCCCCTAAAAAAGTTTACAACTGAGTTTATCATAAATCTAAGTTATTCCTTCTTAAAAGCAGATTATTCTTTCAGTGTTAAATTATATCAGGGACCAAAGTAAATTTTTCTACAAAATTTGAAGTGAGTTGAAGAGGTTTCTGAAACATATTTTTTTACTTTACTGCAGAGTAGTAAGTAAGTAGAGAATAAGAGTAAATAAAGTAAGTTAAAAAGGCAGGTTAACTACATTTGCCTATACGAAATCTAATGCACAGAACAGACTATGTCAAAAAGCATTAGTTATTAAAATAAGTATATTAAAAAGGATTGCCAGTTCTAGAATGGATTAAACACTAGAGATCTGAACTTGTATTTGGTGATAATTAAAATAATTCCTTTCATTTCCAAAGATAAAATATTAAGTTCACAAACTCAAATAGCCAATACAACATACAGGTGTTCAAAGTGGTTGGATAGTACAGATCCACAACAGAATGTCCTACTGGAACTAAGTAAACCAAGAGATTGCCATCTTCTGTCATTCTCTCTGAGAAAGATGCACATTTTGTTAATATTTCACAATTATTTGCTAACTTAAATGGTCTGAGATAGCATGTGCTTCCTGATCTCTTTCTCCCTTTTGAGTTCCAGCATCCTTCTCTGGGACCTTCACTTCTGAATGTCAGTCAGACTCCCGCTGCCATTGCCTCTCCTGCAGGTGCAGATGCAGATGCAGTCTTAGCATCCCTAATCTGAATTCATTATTTCAAAGAAGGCTTGTGAGGTACCCAGAGTAGATTAATGGTAGGGGAAGTAAAAAAAAAACATGAAGAAGACAGGGTTCCTGAGCTTTCCACCCTTGTCAGCCTGCCAGGTTGTCAGGCTTTGCTTAGCAACAAAGCAAGCTATGTAGAAATGCTAACAGTTTCCAGGTGCCTACTTTCTAAATCCTTCTTTGAAGTTTGTGTCTATAGCATTAGTTCATTGTGATGAAGGTATTTTGGGAAGAAATACATTCTACATCTGTGTTTCTGAACATACATTACATATACATGGGTAGATACTCTATGTACCCCTACCCATACATTCACCCATATGGAGAATTTTTTTTCTTTTCTTACTCAGCCTCTGACCTCAGCTGTTTTTTTTTACTATCTCAACTTTTAGGGAGAAGGATGTCAGAATCACAAGGCTGAAAATTAATCCTAAACAAACTGGATTATTCATCATAAATTGCATATCCTTATGTGGTCTGACCACTTGTTTACCTTAGATCAAAAATCTCCATGTGATTTTAAACATTGAAATTCCACATATACACCAGCATGAGCAAAACCAGAAGCTTCAGCTTTTTTATTCTAATGTGAGAAGTGGATCTCATTAATAAAATCCCTTGAAGCTTCTCAAGGCATTCCTGCCTTGGCACTTCCTATGGCGAGGAGAGCAATAATTCCCAATCTACATTTCTTAAAAGCAGTTAAAGGTCATGAATAAATTACTGAGAAATTCAGTATGGAAAGAAAATGGACTGGTGCTAAAATGAAAACATAAAGATTTATTATAATTAAAATCCTTCTGTCACAGAAACATTTCTTTACAATATTTAATATTTTGATACCAAGGAGGCCAAGGTTATAATGCCATTAGCAAAAGATGACCTTTACTTGTCTCTGTGAACAATAAATAAGCAGGCAAATATGCAAAACAGCACTTCCCGTGTTTATCTATATTAGGCATTTCATTAGTGTAGTTTTTTTTCTTATGCCTTCAAATTCTTTGTATTCCCACATATCTGTACAGAACGCGCTTACAAAAGTTTCTGAAGCCAAACTATCTTCATTAGGCAGGAAGTGAAAAGGCAAAAAGATAATATTAAGTAGTTAAAAAAAAAATCTCCCAAATGACTTTACACTGATTCTCAAAGGTATTTAAAAGATGGCTTCAGATAGTCATTTTTATTTGCTTTATCATCACTTATTTTGTACCAGAAATAGACCATAGCTTTCATCATGGAACCTCCCTGAAGTCCCCCAGTTATCATTCAAGTTCTTTGTTTCTACTGCTTGCCTCTGCAGACATCAATCCTAGGTAACTTCAGCAATGAAAAGGATCGAGCGTGAAGGCTCTAGAATTTGTGAGACTTCATCTCACAGGTTTGTGCCAAGCTACATCTTCCTTGCAAAACAAAAATTATATCTGGTGTAGTAACACTATGTCCTGTTTTGTGTTTCTAAGACAATATTTTTAAAAATTTCTCTCTCTTGCAACTTAACTTAGGCCTGTGAAAAATCTCAAACCATCTGGAGACTGACATCTCCTAATTTCAGTCAGACGTTACAATTCTAAAGGAAGACAGAAGATATTTAGTTGCTATAATTACACAAAAGAAAAAAAAAAATGTAGCAGTGGAGGACAAATTGAGTAGAAGAAAGATGAGATTCTCACCACAAAGGAGAACGCAGCCTGACTTCAGCTTCAACACTGAACAGTTCCTAGAAATGACCCTGTGTAAGCAGTGCAGGTGCTGTGACAGGCTGCCTTCACCTTCCTTCTGCTGCCCACGTGCCTAAACATTTCCTCAGGCAGGTAATGAAAGCCATGATCTAAATCAGAGTTAATCAAATGAACCAGATTAAAATAAGATATTATATTAAGTGTTACCTTAGTTCAGGCTTTTTTCCTAACTCTGAAGTCCTCTTGGGTGTCTCTAAGAAAGCCAAGAATCTGCCTGACTGTGCTGTGGAGAAGCAATTAATAAGATGTAGAAGAGACAGTAGTTTGCTTCTTCATTAAAAGTGAGTGCTATGCAAAGGAACTGCTCTGTGATCCCATTCGTGCCAGATCCTTTGCAGACTGCTGAAGCCAGGCTCCCTGTCACTCCTCTCTTCCTCACGCTTTCCCACCTACAGTCCCAGCTGGACCTGATTCCAGCCAGGGCTGGACCACATTCCCCTGGTGCCCACAACTGCATGGCCACAGGAGAGCTGGGGCAATTGGGTACACTACAGATTCAAGCCCATGAGAGCTGAGATCTTCCATCTGAGACAGAAACCTCCATTATCTCATAGGATGTGACCATGGCTCCCATTCGTCTTTGCCAAACTGCACTTCTTTGGGGGTACTAATACTAGTACTGCTTTGCCACACAGGAATTATTTCTTGACTATGACTTGTTCTGAATTCTAACTAAATTCTCTATGCAGCTTAGGTCTCAGAAGTTTAAATCTCACATATACCAGCTTGAATAGGAAATAGACCTTATCCCAAAGCTTAACATATGAAGTATATGTACACATCTAAAATGAGCAATAAGGCCCCACCGCACTGACAATAAGAGTAAAAATCCAGTGAAGATAGAATATGTTTTCATACATGTGTATTCTCTTTTCTCAGCATTATATTGTTAATAGAAATGCTTTATATGTGAAAAAACATTCTTGGAGAAGCGTTTAAAAAAAGGTAAATAAGATTCTGTCCTAGGTCTTCTTTCAGAATCTAAAGCAAACATGTATTAACAAAGCCCAGCTCCAGACATGCCCAGGCACCATAAAGACACATATTAAAGGAGCACCACATGGTATCTGCTGCTTAACTAAAATCCCAATATATAGAAGGTCAGCAGTGTTGACACCACCCAGCACCTACACCGCAGTAAACCACTGTGCTATGCACTGCTAAAAGCACTTTCTATTGATTGTTTCTTCTAAGAAAAGGACATGAGAGTAGTAAGACAAATTTAGGCAACAGAAAGCTGAAGGAAATAGTCTGACCAAAAAAAAGTAATTCACGATGGAACACCAACAAAGATAAAACACAAGGTGTGTAATATATCACTAGCCTGGAAATAAACAAGGAGGCTTTCTGCCTTTTTTTTTCCAAGTTTTCAGGCGACTACAACTAATTACTGAAAAAGAAATCATAAATCTTCTATGAAGCAAATACAGTAATAGACAGAAACGATGCATTATCCCATGCTGACTTTATCAGTAGGAAACATGGAGTCCTATTCTGCCCTTGCTTGCATGGTTACTGCTCCTTCTGATTTCTGTGCATGGTGACTGTATGTACATGAGCATATTTGGTCCATACTGCTTGTAAGACATGGCAAGGTGACAGAACTGCTGAACTCGGACTTGGTATGGCCTATTACTGTGATTCTAAATCTGGTGTGAGTAAAGCACTTGAATTGCTGAAGCTTCACCTTATAGACAAATCAACCTTCGGCCTCCCGAGCAGCAAGGATGTAGATGTTACTATATGTGTTAGTGTTGGAGGGTCCTACAGCATTAAAAAGCTAATTTTGTGTTAGCAGATAGTGCTGGATTTATGGCTCTGGAGGATGAAATACTTTAAAATGGGTAAATAACTTAATGTTCATACAGTGCCTTTCGTACTGAAGATTTGCTACAATGTGCTTATCAAACTATACACATTCGGCAGTACTGAAATACAGCCAATTTGGTGTGCAGCCCAGTGCACAACAAAGCAAGAGGAGAAGGAAGGTATTTAACTAGACACACTAGGGAAAACTTACTTTTGAAACCTTTCTTGGGAAATGTAGTGTCCATACTGACCAGAGGAAACTGTGAATTTCAGTTCCAATCCCAAGGCTGCCACAGACAACTGCAGAACACGTTCACATCTTCCTTCTCTCATTCAGACAGATATAACTGTTTGAATACAAAGACTCTGATTTCTAACTTTAGGTCTGGATCACTAAGCCCTCAATTTATACCATGATGGTGTCTAAACTGCAGACCAGACTTTATGAGCCCTGTTGCTGCCAATCAGCTCACATTTGTTCACCATTACAAAATATCTCTAATTTTAAACTGGTATCTCTAGTGGGCACAGGTAATTCCTGTTCTGTAGCCCACTTAATACCCAATTTCTCAGTGGAGACTACAAGCAAAAAAGCTAGGAAAAGAGAGTGAGCTTTGTGACTCTGGACCTGAACCAGTAAAATTCCACATACCTTAATGTCATACTAATATGGTGAATTTAACCTAATTTTACTTACTTTCAACCTGCTGGGATCTCTCCAAAGTTCTCAATTTTTTGTATTTGCACAGAAATGTGAATATACACACATGCACATATATATATATACACATGCACACATATTTAATACGCTTAGTTACATTTTCAAAAGGTATGAACATATACATAAAAAGTAGATGTAAATTAAAGACTGCCATGAATACAATAAGAACAAATGTATAATCTAAACAGGACCAGACTGCAGTCTGTCAGAATGATACAAGATAGTGAATATAGAAACTAGAAGTGAAATTAGTTAGTTGGTTGTTTAAAAACATGTAGGACCTAGGATCAAACGATTCTTGCTCCTGGCTTTTTTTGTCATTATTTTGGACAACTGAATTAACTCCTTAGTGTCAAACTATTGCTTTCAAAATGGAAACTATAACTACAGTTGTTTCCATTAACATTTACCTAGTTTCTTGCTGAAAGCCAAACTATAGTACTGATCTATTTCAAAGAAGAAGAGTTTGGAGCTGATGTAGAGGGACCGATAGCCATTCTCAGCAACATTCAGTTGCAGAAAGAAGTCTCCCAGTCCAAATACCTCTGATTCACTTTTGCATTGTCCCACCTTTTGCTGCATTCCCTTTGAAATCTCTGTGAGAGTTATATGAAAGTTTCTCTATTTTTGCTGCATGGACTACATGGAGCAAGCACAAATCAGGCCTCTAAGCAAAGGTGCACGCTGTTTTCCCTCAGTCTTCCTTCCAGGACCAATACTTAAGAGTGAGCATGAACACCAGTCTACACCAGTTCAAATAAGATTAGTTTTCATTGCCAAATGTACACAGAGCAAAGATTTGGCATACTACACACTACTTACAACCTCTACTGAAAGGTATTTGTCACGGGGGGAGGATTTATGTTCAGGACCATTCCCAATAGCTGAAAGCAAACCTCTGCAGGTGTCAGTTCTTTAACTTCCTAGATAATGATGACAGAAATCATCTAGGGGTATGGGCTTAGACTATCAAAGGCTATTTATAACAATTTGGTTAGCCAGGGAGGCTTCACAGACACTACTTTATCTCCCTCCCCCCAGTAAACCTCCCAGTCATTCATTAAAATTAATGCACATTAAAAAATCCATTTAAATTACAAGGTTGTATTTGAGATGTTAAGAATTAATCCAATCAGGTATTTTACATGTAAAAGATATTAATGCGGCTTTCAGGATCTCAAGCAAGATAGTATTTATCTAATATTACCAAGAAAATTCTGGTTTTACCTGCAAACTTATTTATGTTTTACAAGCCTGAGGAATTTCAGAAGTGTCATTACTTGGCAGCTGACTATTTGACTTTCACATAAAATATGCTCAGCTTGAAAATTCTCTTAGCTACTTGAGAACAGAGAGGTCCAGCTGTACTCCTTTCAAGAAATATGTTGTCCTAATGCAAAAGCACACCCAAACAGGATATCAAGTCTACTCATCACTAATGTAACTGTTGATGAAACCATCTGTGAACACAACACGCTCTAGAAATCTTATTTCAACACAGCCTAGTTAAAAAGCTACACAAGTAAAAATCCCTCAAACAAAATTGTGCTTGGTAGCTTCAGCAGGTGCATCCTGCAGGGAGCGCACCATCGCCAGCATTTTCCATCTCCCATAGTGAAAAGAGGATTTTCCAGGCAAAATCAGCATGTCAACTGCTGACTTTTGAAAAATTTGGTCATTGGTGTAACCATGGGACATGCTTTTTATAAACTGAAAACGAGTTTAACTTTTTCAAGCTCCATGACCCACAAATGGATACTGAGAGCTTAGAAATCTGGCCCTGAAATGTTCTGAATGCATCATTTCAAATGTCAATGAAAATGTTTTTTCTTTCGGCCATAGGTGAGTCAAGAACAAAAAATATTTCCACAAATATTTGTTTGAATCTGAAAGTGCATTGAACTTCATTGTGTCCTTTTGCTTCTCCCAAATATTTAAGAGTACCAGCATCACCAGGAAGGATCCTCACAATCTGGGAATTTTTTGTTTTGATCTATAGACTGAGTGATTGGCTAGTTGCATCAAACACTCCAGAAACTGACAGTCAATCAGATATACAAAATAATAAAGGGCACATGATTTCAGCACTCACAGTTACCTGGTCAATGTATAGATCATATGGTTAGGGTCTTTGATCTCCAGATTTGAGGACAGGATGGAATTTCAGCCTCAGTCATGTCAGGGACTGTCTCCAAGTTCCAACTTCCAAAGGCATGGTGAAGACAGTGCTCTTGCAGGCACACTTGAAGGCAGTTAGGACACTGGCAATGCTTTTGATCTCTTCTCTCTCTCTGTGGCCCACTCATGTTTTTTATTTTGATCTTCAATCCTTTAATTGTTGGAAGTGATATAAAATACTGGAAAATGCTTTGTGGCCTGTTTTGTATAGGGCAGGCGTTTTGTAGAGCATCATGAAGTGTGTAATTGCTTGACATCTATCTGCTGTTTTAGAGTACTGAACTTAAAGACCTACATAATGGTTCGCTATGGCCCTCTGTTCCTACCAATTTTTATATTAATTTTATTACTATTGATCAAATGTATTCTTAAATATCAGCATTTCTTCCAAGAACATCCTTAGCCTTTGAAGTGCTGTTCTATTACAGTGATATTGGTTTGATTAGTAGGCTTAAAAAGAGTAGGATTTTTTTTTTTACATCAATTTGAAACAGTTGTGCTTGATCAAGCAACCTGTTCATATCAAATGAAACTTTACTACTTAGAAGTTGAACGCTTTTTTTAGTTTAGGAATAGATATTTGTGAATAATATTGATTATTTTTAAAAGTGCGTTTTGGAATGAAATGCTTTTAGCTGGAAAGTTGAAAAATTTCCTTCCTAAATGTAAGCTATCCACTTTCTTAATGAGTTAATTTGAATGAAAAATTAATTACAAGTATGTAAATAGTTTCAGTCGTGTTCATTCTTCAATACAGCACTCTTCATGTTTTTACATGTGATAATTGTGACAACACTTATATTAATAGTTTTCATGAAACCTATTTCAAGTAATTAGCTCCCTAGCTATTCTGTCAGTCAGTCTGTCACTACCAGAGTTTACGACACCAGCATGGATGGCAATAAAAAGCAAAATTGACAAAGATGTACTTTGATCTTCTGCATTGTTATCAAAAAATGTAAATGTTCAATTTGCACAAAGAATATAAGCAGCAATAGATGATAATTAGATTTTGCCTCAAACTGTTCACCTTTTATTCAAATGTAATGACAACTAATTTGGCATCAAGGCAGCATAAACACTTTCCTTTTTGGAGAGCACCATATGGATTTTGTATTCTCAGAAGACAAGGGAATGGCTAGAAGTATATCTCCAAGGTCACATGCACTTCCATAAACATTACACTGCAGTGTTTCAGGGGAATGAGTACAAGAGCCCAGCTAATTAAATAAAACAAATGAATCCATAAATGAAACATTAAGTGCATACAAGTGGATCGACTTTGCCAGATGCTGAATGATTTTAATCATCAACATGATCAGTTTCAAATATCACATCAGTTTGCAACTAAGATTTTAAAATTAGAATCCAGAAGACTAAAGCCAGAATTTTCTCTGCACTCTTAATTTGCTTTTGCCTTATGGCAATAAAAATATTTATTATTTTTAGAAACTACCCTGTATTAGATTATGCACCATCAAAAGAGCTCTCTGGATGGCAGAAGGTGGTTACATTCCCTAACACCCTTTTCAAAAAAATATAGACACCAGCTTGGAAAAGAAAGGAATGAGAATATCTGGAGTCACTTATTTTCTTATTTTGGCCTGCTCCTCCCAGAACCTCAATTTTGGTAAGAATTACAACAAGCAATATCTTCTACTGAAGAAGAATATTATTCAGAGGAAAATTGGAGTATCACAGGAGAAAAATTATTTGATCACAAAAGCAGAAGTAATAGAAATGGAAACAAGCATAAGGTCAACTAATGACTAGTAGAATTTCTGCAATGAATTAAAAATTTAAGATGATAAAAATTGATGGATTAGTAAAATATAAGTGATCAATGTAATGTGGGCACAAAAAATGGAAATTAAACCCTGCTCTAGCTCTGGTAAAGGAAGTATTGAAGACAGTCTACAAGGCATTGGCAGGACTCAACCCTGAGTACTGTATACAGTTCTGGTCAATCATGTTCACAAAAGTCAAAANCATTATTATTATCACTTTCCCTTCCTCCGCTGTCCTATTAAACTGCCTTTATCTCAATGGGGTTTAGTTTTTTTTCCAATTCTCTCCCCCATCCCATGGCAGGGTAAGGTGAGCAAGCAGCTATGTGGTGCTTAGTTGCCAACTGGTGTTAAACCACAGCACTGCTCTATCAAGAAATACATAGAGCAATTCCCATTCTAAAGGAAATTTTTGGACAGAACCTGAAGATAGAACTGCTGTGTACTTATACCACACTAATTAGGTACGTCCAAATCACAGCTGCACAGCAGTGTAAAAAAAGCTTCTGAATTAGAGCATCACTCAGTACTCATATACAGTTCAAGTGATTTGTCATAGGTAGAATCAGGCGGCCAAGGAAGCATCCACCTGCGCACCTGTAGACGAGTGCTTTCCAGTGCTAGCTCAGAAAAGAATACCTCCCACAAATTAAACATTTGCTTTAAATTAGAAGAGGAATTTCTAGTCTTTACAGTTCTGAAGGACTTCCACTATGATACAGAGAACATTAAGAACACTTCTACTAGGATATCTAGTGTCTCGAGTCAAAGCAGCACAGCTTGCTGTATAAACTTATCTGGTATTTAGGTCAAGGAAAGCAAACCCAGGTTCTCCAGAAATTATTTGCTGAATCAATTAAAGAAAAAGGACAGAAACCCCAATAATTCTTATCAGGCTATCTGTGAAACTCACATAATCATCCCCTGCACAAGTAAAGCCCCTCAGGTAAAGAATATTATCCTCATGGTTAAAGATTTATTAACAGAGACATTATTCCTGCTTTTTGCAACTACAGCTGCTTTCAACTTCTTATTCTACTTATTTGAAGAAAGACCACTAACATCTTCAGACCTAACAGAATCAGAAAATAATGGCTCTGGGAAGATGATCAACAGTATCAACCTGCATAGATGGCAGTGTAAGTATATCTTGCTGTCAGAGAAGACATCTCCTTGGTGTGGATATCATTTAATTTGTGACTCCTCAAAGACACTGTTTTCTTAGGCTTCATTGGTGACTGAATGGAATCATTCAATGAAACAAATCACCTTGTGATGCTGCATGCTGCCAAACATAGGAACCACCATCAGAAAATATCATGGGCAACATTATGCTGTACTGTTCAAGAAAAATATTGCAAAGACCTGCATATGAAAAAGAGAAGCTCCACTGAAAAACATGTAAGATTAAGTCAAGAATAAATTCTAAACAATCCAAACAGCAAAACAAAACAAAAACTCTGAAAGGAAGGACACATGAATTAAACATAATCCATACAGAGTAATTGCCATCAGCGTTTACTATCTTTTGTCTTAAGGAAGGTTACTGTGTGTTGAGGAGAAAGCTGTCAAAGTTCTAATGTGCATGGAGGAGAAGCAGAACTCCCTTTAAAATTTACATTCAGGAAAAATACACATGACTGAAAAGAACACTGAACACCTTGGTAGAACTATCTTATTCAGAATTATACTGAAATTTCCAGTGGTAGCTAATGACATTAAAATATTTAAGAATTGTAATCCTGTGAGATTTGAAGCAATAGCTAAAATGCATTAATTAAACAAATCACTGGTGGTGGATAGACACCCTGGGGAAAAATAAACCTGAAACAAATGAACTTGCTCCCCAGATTAAATACGTATATGCCTACAAGATTCTCCCTCTGCCCAATGATACTTTCAAAATGTGAAGTATACCCTGGAAAAGGTTTATGTGGAACAGACACCATAAACACATATACTTCAAAAGATTTCATCCACAAAATGAACAAAGGCAGCTACGTACTTAGATCTGGGGTAATATTGTACTGCTTTCTTGGAAAACTACATCGTGCCATAGATGGAAGTGATCACAGATAAGATGTGACTATATGCTCAAGTTGCCATTCATAGCTATACCGATCTAAATATTGTATATGCCAAAGAGAACCAACTCCTTACACATGTATCTCATAGATACAATCTGGTTTAGTGTACCAAGAACAAATCTGTCCTTCATCTGGTGTCGACACTTTGCTGAATAGACTTTTATGGTAAAATGTAGAAAACCTGGAATACAGAATATTACAGATAAAGCATGTAAAAAAGGGAATTGCCCTGCCAGAAGAATAATAAAATTTCCATTCTTTAGGCAATCATAATATTTTCTAAGGCCATAAATTAACCAGAGGGGTTCCTAATTGTCTATCTGGCAGGATTGGCAAAAAGACAAAGAAAGTGGTAGTGCAGGAGGAATGCATGCTGCACAGGGTGCATCTACATAACCCACTTACTGCACTGGAACCATCCTTTTCACTTGCAAATAGTGACAGAAATGCATTGCACTGCATCTGTATTTAAGTTGTGTTATGAACTCCATCTTGAAACGTGCTTGAAATGCACTTTGATATGCTTTCTTCTCAGGTGGGACGAACACTGAAGTAATATGCCAGGGTAGAGTGCCCCACATGCTACACGGACACAGGGTGCCTTCCTCAGGAGGAAAACACATCCTCCTGGAGACCCTCCAGCAGTGTACGCACTACATATGCATTAATTTCTATTAGTAACAGCATGGGACAACAGTAACAGCAATGGGGTCAGTCATCTGGGATGGCTGTACAGAAATCTACTTTCTGTCATCTGTTTGATACAGACTCATCTTACATGCCTAAGACTAGCAACTAGCATCAAATTCATTGCCAGAAAACACAAAATACAGATGTATACTCCTCGAACAGTAACAGAACATGACAAATCAAAATGTTGTCCTTTTTTCTTTGTGCTGCACCAGTCACTATTGTACACATAATTCAGACAGTAGCATGATGGGCATGCAGGCCTCAATCAAGGAGCAAAAGAGACATGACCTGATTTATGTCAATGATTTACTAAAGGTAAACATTACTGTTTATAACTATTATTTTCATCACTAACCATAAGTGCCTTGAGATTTGGTGCTGTGATAAATCAGATCTTGCCACAGTGATTTAATTATCACTAATCTTTGTGAGGGACAGGTGATCAATTTCATTCACTCCTCTTCATTTGCATTTGTACTCTTCTTTGTACAGACATCTTTGAATGACTGTCTCTCTCATCTCATCACAAATCCCAGTTTGCTGACTTGATTTCTAGTTGATAAGTTTTTCTGTCAAACAATTCTCCTTATGAAACTAACCTAGCCATTAGACTTCTTCAGTGGCCATACAACTCTAAACATTTCTCTGTAAGACCTAGGTCCAGGTGCCTTTTTAAAAAATAAAATAAAATTTTAAAAATCTGGCGGTGTTGCAGTCCACCTCCAAAAAAATAGATTTTTATATTATAGTTGAACTCTCCTTGATAAACTTGCCAGGGCTTTCTTTACTATCTTGGGTAATAACCAAGCCTATATATGAAACTTTCAACCTAAATAAAACTATCTCCCTCTACACCAGAACACTTTTGCTCGATTTTGTTGATAATCCATGTACCTTAAATTGCTGGATAATATACCGTTCATCTTGAAAGCTTTTCTGAATCCTCCCACCATCTTTCTCATTGCCATCTCTGTGTTGAATAAATGAGGTGGTATCATGCATCCTCACTTTACCCTTTTACTGACGACAACCCCTTGGATAAAATTGCTTCCACTTTTTAGATGACTTAAACTAAGGTTTATCTGATTTTTGAAGGACTCATTTTAAGCCCTAAGTACTTTTATGCATCTGTATGGAAAGAAATCTCCTGAATAAAACATGGCACTTTTTTTTTTTTTTTTTTTTGAGAAAAATGCTATTTTTCCCCCCATAACTATGGATTTGTCTTAAAATTTTAAACATACTGTTATTTTTGCTGTAAAAATCTCACTATTCAAAGAAGGCCTGAGTGGAAGGAGAACAAGTATTTAGATTACCAGAAAGCAAATTATTTGATTCTTATGGATGAAGGACTTCATGACAAGGACATATAGGTGACATAGCAAAAAAATGTTGACTGTGCAACTGGTTATAATTCTAAAGGATGTTGAGAGCTATAAACAAACAGAAAACCATGTACAGGCACTGTGAAGGGCTTGATCCTACCATCATATATAAGTGGGTGACCATCTTTGGTCTGACTTTACAAAATCAACTAAAGGTACAGAGCTTTCAAATGACATCTTTTATTCAGGAGGTCTCCTACTCTGCAGACTGAATATCTGTGGATGATATTCATTCAGTTTAGTTAAAGATAATTTAAAAAAGAAAAAGAAAAAGAAAAAGAAAAAGAAAAAGAAAAAGAAAAAGAAAAAGAAAAAGAAAAAGAAAAAGAAAAAGAAAAAGAAAAAGAAAAAGATGCTCCCTTTCTGAAGAGTGGGTGGAACTATCAATACTGGAAAAGAAGATTTTAAAACGTCTTTAGAACTTGTCAACATAGGTAGATTCAGGTACCTTACAGATTGCACTTGCAATGATGTAGGAAAAAAACAATCTGTTTAGTTAAGTACATGGACAAGATAAAGATTCTTCTGACGTCACTAAAGATGTTTATGAAAACAGACATAAACAGTAATTCACACTAATAAACTAATGTTGAACCCTTAGAGAGGAATTTTCCTCTACTCTGAAACCTTAAACATCTGATTACATTTACTTTTCATTTCCTACTCAGCTGTAAACGTTGACTGGGCCTTCTTGTTTCAATCCACCCAACTCTGGACACTATCACCCCTTCCAAAAAAACCCTTTAAAAAAAAAAAAAAAAAACAGGATCGGCATCAGCATAAATCCACTTCAATATAACTCTTTTCCTCCTGTACTAGAACAGCATATTCCTCTCAGGAGACTTTTCTTTTCCCAGTATTAAAGGTACAAAATTATCAGGGATTGAAGGTACCAGCCATACCCATGAGAAAGGCAACCTGTAGACATTGGACGGTAACTTTTGATCCAGGAGGTGACACCACATGAAGATAACTACAGTAGGATTTGCTTGATTGTTTAGCGATTTCATCCTTGGAGGGAAAGCAAGTGGTGGTTTTTGGCTGCATTATACACTGTCCTGCATGGGAAAGATATATCAAAACTAGAATTTATTCTTAGCTTCAGTCTCCATGACTACGTGACATAATGTGGGTCTGAGATAATTAGAGGAAACTATTGCCTTCAATCTAACAGAATAAAATAGAACAGATTCAT
>VZTL01056588.1:22336-35719 GCA_013400535.1 Scopus umbretta | reverse complement strand
CGTGGCTCAGTTTCCCCCCCCCCCAGCGCCTGCTCGGCTTGGGACGTCGGCTCCGTCCGCAGGGCTGGCGGCCCCTCCCTGGCCAGGCGTGAGATGCGCCCCTTCGGGGTGCGGGTTTCCATCATCGAACCCGGTGGCTTCTGGATGGGGATGATCGATCCCGCGATGGCGGTGGAAGGCTTCGGGCCGCTCTGGGAGCAGCTCCCGGCAGCCTGCAGCCGCCATTACATGGAGACCTGTGAGTATGTCCCCGCGTGGCCCCGGCACTCCCCAGTGAGATCACGGCTGCCGGAGTGCCGGGCTGGGCTGACCCCCCCTCCACCCACCCAGATGCCAAGAGCACCGTCCTGCTGCGCCTTCTGAGCAGCTCCCGCCTGTCCTGCGTCACCGGCGCCACGGCACACGCGCCGCTTGCCTGATTCCCCTGCAGCTGCTACGTGGCTGGCTGGGATGCCCGGCTCACGCTCCTGCTGCTCAGCTACTGCCTGGCCTGGCTCACCGATGCCACCGTCACCTCTTCCTGCCCATCCCAGCGGCGGGGACGCCTGTGTGTCCCTGAGGATGGCTGCCGGACCAGGGATGCAGACACAGCACCCATGGGCCACCCCCTCGCCTTAGATCCTTGTGAACGCGCTCAGTGAACACGGTGCAAAGCGAGGGGCTGCCTGCGGTGAATCCCAGCCTCGGAGGTGTCCGAGAGCCACCTGGCCATGGTGCTGGGTGACCTGCTCCGCCAGGACGGCCGTGACGCTGGTGGGGTCCCTGCCAGCCTGTGGCAGGACCCCAGCTGCTGCCTGTGCCCAGAGCAGCCGCGTGCCCAGGGGCGTCCGAGCTGCGGTGCGGGATCGTCTCTGTCCCCGCAGCCCTTCGTGGGGCTGGTGGCTGCGTTGCGGGTCCAGCTCATCCTCGTGATCAGAAGCAGGGGCCAGTCTGCACCGGTCGGCACAGCCGGTCGTGGCTGTGGGGCCATCGCAGCCACCGGCAGTGCTCTGTCTCCCTGTCACTGCCTCATGCTGGAGGCACGCTGCTGTCCCAGGACCTGGTTAACGATGTTTTCCCTTCAAGCCTGCTGCTCCTTGCAGCACCAGCCTTTGGGCCCTCCCGGCTCACAGCTCCCTTTCCGAGGAGAGGCGAGAGCAATCGCAAAGGTCCCCAAAGCGGGCTGTGCTTCACTCCAGCTCTGCCAGGAGCTTCCAGGAACCCCCACTCCGCCACATCGTGGCTGTTCCCCCCATTTGTCCAGCTCAGGCTGCGGGGGCTTTGCTCCTCAGCTCCCCATCTTCTCCTTCGCTGCCGCACAGGTAAGCCCGAGAGCCGGCTGGAAACAGCTCCGTCCTCCCTCACTGCTCGAGAGCCCTTCAGCGCTGGCACAGCCTCCTCTCCCCTGCAGCCCCCCAGCTCCTCCATGGGCAAACTCAGGCTCAGCCCTGGCAGCCGGCGCTCCCTTCCCGGCACAACACCGGCGACGGCGCAGCCCGTCGTCTGCAGCCTCCTCTGGCAGCAGGCGGCCAGGTCCGGCACAGGGAAAGCTGCAGCCAGCGGGGACGAGCCCTCGGCATGGCCGGGGCAGGCTTGGCGCTCAGTTCTGCTGCCAGAGGGACGAGCCGGAAAAGGCGCCGTCGTTTACCAGCCGGTGACACTACCAGCACAGGGAGCCGGGCATGCCGGCAGCGACTCATGCATCATTCGCACCTCTAATTAAGGACTGATTAGCGATGACCAGCTGGGGGTTAGGTCCCCAAAGTCGTGCACTCGCCTGCAGGACAAGAGCAGTGTTAGCAGCCCTGCTCCCACCAGCGCCACGCTGCTCCCGCGTGCGCAGAGGCTGTGCACACGCGAGGCCAAGACACCCCCGAGACCAAGACACCCCCGCGATGCGATGGAGCTCGGGGGGACGAGGAGCAGGACAGGAGGCAGCACGTAGGGCCCTTGTGCAAGCTGCCTTACAGTTCGCCGAGCTCTTTCCCCAGCCAAGAAAGCTTTCCTAAACTCTTTACTCAGCTTTACTTAGCAAACCAAGATGTCCCCAGCAGTCCCCACACATCACGTTTCAGGCCCGTGTGTCCCCGAGGGGCCGGGCTGCGTAACGCTGAGCTGCTGGGAGGTGACGCTGCGGCCTCGGCTGCGCCTGCCCGGGGATCCCTGCGCCCATGTCCCTCCGGCAGCACCCCGGGCTGACGCCGGCTGCCCAGGGAGGGAAGGGCAGGAGAACAGCAGATCTCCAGCGCCGCCGCTGCCTGGAGCCCAGCTCGAGCTCCAGCCTACCTCCGGAGGGACCCGGCACCCATATTGCACCCGGGAGCAAAGCACTGGCAGGTGGAGGAGGAACCGGCCAGGCCCATGGGGTGCCTCTCCTCTTCGCCTTCCTGCATGGCATCCATCCGACCCCTGAATTGCCGGGTTCCAAAGGATCCACTTGGATCAAAGCGGCCACTTTCTGGAGAGGAAACAGCCTTTTTCCCACTTATCTCCAGACAAAGGGGGGAACCGGACCCTTAGGGAGGCCAGGGGCTCCTCGGCACACATTTGGGTGCTGACAGCTGTGGGGCATGCCGGGCACTGCGGCAACGATAGGGAGAAGGGGCTGAGCCGCCTGCCCCGCTCCCCACGGCTTGTCTGGCTCGGAAATGCAACCGGCTCCCAAACCTCGCAGTCCCCGTGCAAACCCCGATGGCAAAGGCTTGCAGCACCCAGGTTGTTCTCGATCCGAGAGCTCGGTGTGGAAATATCCCGACCTGTTAAACGGAAACAGAATGGCATCCCTGCCTCCCAGCCATCGGGCAGCAGAGCAGCCCTCCGCAATCCCCGTCCTGCGGCCGAGCCGAAACGCGCCCCATCACGCTCGGGGTGAGCACAAAGCCGCCGAGTTCCTGTTTGCAACACGGGGCCTCGGTCCCTGTGGCTGGATACCTGCGCACGGGGTCACCAGCACCGGGCTTGTTGTTGTGAGACCCGACTTATCAGTGCCCTCGCGCTTCCCCGCTCCGGCCATGCCTTCCTTCCGAGCCGATTGTTGATCGCAAAGTCTTGTCTACACTTGAAAAGGAGATTTCCTGCAATTGTTTTGCAGGACTTGCAGCTTGATGCAAAATTTTCTGCCTATCAGCCCCCTCCCCAGTGCCAGGGCAAGGCTCAAGCCCCCTCCCTTCCCCTGCAAAGCTGCCAGGCAATCACAGCTCAATGATTAATTGCTGCCCGGCCAGAGATGTTTCTGTGGCAATAGCCATCTGCCATCAACTCCTGCGACAGCTTGGAGCGAAGGGCAGCGCTGACCTGGCAGAGACGTTCAGCTTTTGGCCCTTTTTCCCCCAAAGGAAACCCTGAGCTTGCCCCAGCATCGCGTGAGCATCAGGGACAGTCAATGGTACGTTCACCTTAACCCACCCTAACCCCTTGGGACTCCCAGAGCCAGGGGAGGACCTGGCTCAGCTGGGTCCATCCCAGAGGATGTATTTTCCCCTCCTGCCCACAGTTGCAGCGGGACCTGGGCAGGATCCAGCCCCCGACACCGGTGGAGCCTCAGCAGCCAGGTGCTGCAGGAGTGAGAGCAGAGGGGACCTGCCCAGGGGAGCCCCGAGGAGCCCCGCTCCGTCCTCGGGCACCCGCAGCTTCAACACCGGCACCTGCCTGGGGCTTCCCCATGCTCATCCCCAGCCCTGCGGCAAAATCAAACGGCAGCTGAGTCCTGGGGCTGGAAATTGAGTCAAATGTCACCCGTGCTGGGCTGTCTCAGGATGTCAGACCATGACGGTCATTTCCTGCCGGGAAGCAGCCAACAAGCCCACCCTGAGCTCCGCGCCGCTGCGGCTCTGCTCTCCCAGAGGTGCGTGAGCTGCCGAGCCGAGAGGATCGCCACGCTCCTTGAGCAGCCCCTCCACGCAGCCTTCGGCTCTGCTGCTGGTGAGCCAACGCCTCTCCCTCCCTGCCCGCGTCCGTCTGTCCCCTCTCCCATCGGCCTTTCTCGGGACCTGCAGCTTGGTGAGGGTGGGAGGTTGAGGAGCTTCAGGGAAGGGGGGCTCCAGCCCTGGGGGCTCACGCTCCTCTCCCCCACGGTTTCGGGAGCAGGCGGGTGACAGCCGTTTGCCACAGGGCTGATGCTCTCGCAGGGGATGCCTGGCTGCGGCACTCTCCTCCGGATCACTGGGCTCTGAGTGCCGCAGAAATGCCCCAGAGGCGCTGCACGCTCCTCTGGCTTTCCCAAGGGAACGGCTGGTCTTGCGAGCTCTTCCAGCACCATGAGGCTGAGTGGGGTCTGCGGCGTCTTCGCCATGCGGATGCAGCTGTGCTGGGATTAGAGCTTTCACACTTGGGGCAATAAAAGGATGTTAAGGTCAACTCTATTTCCCTTAAGTTTATAATTTTGTCACCTACTTGGAAGTCCTGACGGCTCCCAGCAGCACAGCTGCGAGACGGGCAGAGCGAGGGCGGCCGGCCAGGTTTATAAGGCGACCGCACACCAAGGGCTCGAGTGGGGGACGGGGGCTTTCCCGCTGGCACGGAGTCGAGCAGACACGGTCGCTGGCACATGTACCGGTCCGGCTGCCTGCCTGCACCCCAGACACCTCGCAGACGGTTGCTGCGTGCAAGGGCAGAGCGGCAGAGCTGGGGTCGGGATTCCCACAGGCTCCGTGGTGGCAGGAGCGGAGGTATCTGGGGGACAGCAGGAGCCTCGGCAAGGGGAAGCTCCCGCCTGAAGGTCGCCGCGCTCTCGCGTAGTCAGCTCCGCTGCTGCAGTGAGTGATGTTGCTGAGCCTCGGGGCTTGTGGGCGCTCCTCTCTCTCAGCCCCCAGCACTGCTTGTCCCCAGTCCCCGGCCCTGGCTGGCCAGGCGGTGGGACAGGGGACAGCCACCACCTGGGAGCACTTGCGGGTGAAAAGGCGGCTGGTGTTTGTGGCTTGCGTTTTGCCTGAGACGTGAGGTTGTTGTCCAATGTGGATACAGCGTCTTCTGAGGGCTGAAGTAGGAATTCACCATAGGAATAAAAGCTGGATTAAAAAAAATACAGATGGGTACTTCCAGAGCCTCCTGTGAGGACTGAGCTCTGACAGGAGAGGTTGGCTGTTTCTCTGTATTTTCAGGCTGTCCGGCTCAGTGCAGTCGCTGAGCCACAACGCAGTGCTTTCCCTCTCCTTGCAGCTCCCAGGATGGCTGAGATGACCACTGCCCCCACCGAGACGCACACTCTCCTGAATGAGTATGGGGACTACCACAACTGGTCCGAGCTGTTCCATCTCCTGAACTACACCTACACCTTCTGTGAGTTCAGCCTGGATGAGAACGTCAAGCGGGTGATCCTCTTCATCCTTTACCTGGTCATCTTTGTGGTGGGCTTGGTGGAGAACCTCCTCGTTATCTGGGTCAACTGGCAGACACGGGGCAACAAGAGCTTGGTCAACCTCTACATCATCAACATGGCCATTGCTGACCTTGGAGTGCTGCTCTCACTGCCCATCTGGATGCTGGAGGTGATGCTGGATTACACCTGGCTCTGGGGCAGCTTCCTCTGCCGCTTCACACACTACTTCTACTTTGCCAACATGTACGCCAGCATCTTCCTCCTCGCCTGCCTGAGCGTGGATCGCTATGTGTCCCTGACCAGCTCCTCCCCCTTCTGGCGTAAGCACCAGCACCGCGCACGCCGCATCATCTGTGCCTGCAGCTGGGTCTTGGCAGCAGTGATCCCATTCCTGGAGGTCGCTCACATGCAGCTGGTCAATACCGGAGAGCCCATCTGCATCTTCATGGCCCCCTTTGAGACCTATGACGAGTGGGCGCTGGCGGTCAGCTTGGCCACCACCACCATTGGGTTCCTCATTCCCTTCCCCATCATCACCGTTTTCAACATCCTGACAGCCAGGTTCATCAAGCGCACCAAGCCGGAGAGCAGGAAGCACTGTCTGCTCATCTACGCCTATATCGTCGTGTTCCTCATCAGCTGGCTGCCCTTCCACGTCATGCTCACGCTGCTCACCCTCGACGGCAACCACATCATCCTCCACTGCACCTTCGCCCACTTCCTCTACTTCTTCTACGACATCATAGACTGCTTCACCCTGCTCCACTGCGTGATTAACCCAATCCTCTACAACTTCCTAAGCAAAAACTTCCGCAGCAAGCTCATCTCCGCCGTCGTTAAGTACATCCCCAAAGACCAAGGCAGCCAGAAGGGCGCAGACAATTCCTCCTCCACCACGCAGCACTCCATAGTCATCACAAAGGACAACAACCCTCCCAATTAAGGGGGATCGGACTCTCCCACTCATAACTGGCAAGTGGTTGCGGGGGGTGGGGGGGGCAGCTCCCTGCGCTCACTGGGGTCACTCAGATTGTTTTTCCTGGTGATAAGCAGACACTTTGCTTTTAAACAACACTTCTTGGCCGGCCACCTCCTGTGCTCTGAAGGCAGGGCAGGGTGCCAGCCGTGAAACGAGGTGGTGCAGGGAGCTACAGACATCTCGCCTCCGATGCGCTGCTGTATCAGATCTATTTAGCTAAAGAAAGAATAGAAGAAAGAGATATTTCCTGTTTTCCAAAAGAAACACTTGCAGTAATAAAGTCCATTCCTCCGCCTGCTCGGAAGTCTGAACGCAAATCCGGCCCCTGGGCCCCGACCCCTGTACCCACCCTGAGATGCAGGGCTGGGGGCACACGATCCTGTCCCTTCACCACAAGCTTTTCTGCAGTCCCTGACTTTCACTTACACACGTGCTCCAGACACACTGCGCTGCAGAGGTGTCCGGTGAACGCTGCCCCTCTGCCGTGATGCCATCCC
This sequence comes from Scopus umbretta, assembly GCA_013400535.1. Lineage (NCBI taxonomy): Eukaryota > Metazoa > Chordata > Aves > Pelecaniformes > Scopidae > Scopus > Scopus umbretta. The sequence continues at coordinate 28,947 of VZTL01056588.1, read as the reverse complement.
AAGCAGGAGAGAGGAAATTTATCCCTTTGAAACACAAACCTCTCCTCCCCATGCCTGGTGAACGGCTGAAAGCCTGATTTTACAGAAATGAAGGCAACGGCGTCCCTGAGGGGCTGAGCACGACACAGACCTGAGCTTTAATGAGGGGAGGAATGTTTCGAGATCAGCAGCTCGTTGAGAGCAATTTTGCAAACCCAGCAGTAAACTAGCAATGGTTAAAACTGGGTTTGACTGGACGTGGCTGCTTCCAAACGAGACCGGTGGCAACAGAGGTGGGGTTCCCAGTTTGTGTTTTGCAGCAGGAGACCCATCCTATTAAACCCAGCCTCCTTCAGAGCATCTCCTGGCAGGTTCCTAAGGCCACTGGGCACGTTTCTAAACACTGGCAGACGTCGGCATCCCTTCATGCGCGCTGCCTTTCAATCAAAGTCACGCTGAAGCATGCCCCATGGGAATGCGTACGCGTGCAGAAACCCTCGGAGCTGGAGCACGGGCTGGGCTTTGGCTGTGTAAGAAACTGGAGCATCCGGAGAAAGTTCATTGTTGTCCAGATTCTGCTAAATCATGTGCTGTGGGTCAAGCCCTCGGCAGGGGAAGGTGAAAGAGCGGCAGTCACTGGAAGGGAGTTCATAAATCTACCAAAGGCCTTGAGCTGCTCAAGAAACACATTTTTTAGAAAGCAATGCATAAGCAAATCTGGGGACAGGATGCTCGCAGCACAGAGCGCTGGGTGGGGAGCAGGATGTCCTGGGCTGCGGGAGAAGCCCCACAGCCAGGGGTTAACGCGGGCGCACGGCTGTCACGGGACTGGCTGGGAACGGCCCTGCTGTCGGCAGGGGTCCTGTGACAGGGTAAATCACTAGAGACTTCAGGACTCCTTCTGCACAGAGACGTTTCTTCTTATTACCAGGGGATACTAGTGTTGACAGAAAAAGCCAAATCTGTCTCTTACACAGAAATATTTTGTCCCGCAGCTGGGGAAGAGGCCAGTCCCCTCAGACACTACAGCAGCATCCTCTCGAGGGAAGGAACTCAGGGCTGTCTCTCTTCTTTAAGTATGTTACCTACACACAGTGTCACAACTTGAGAGTGTACAGCCGCTTAGGCTGCAAGCCCTCCGGGGCAGAGGCTGTCCTTGGGGATCCACACCGACACGGGACCTCACTGCCTTTGTCCCTGTGATCCTCCTGGGCACGACGCGCGCAGCGACGCCGAGCAGCCCCAAAACTGGCCGGTGAACGCAAACTCGGCTTCACGCTGACACAACCCACGGCTCTGATCCTGAATCTTCCCTAAGGCTTCCTTTTGCTAATACCTTGCCATTTTCAGTGAAGACATGGAAGGTAAGTACACAACAAGACGACATTTGAGGTGTGTGACATAACCAGGACAGGCACGTATTCAATTTCAAGTTCCGTAAACATGTAAAAGTTGGTATTTGACCTATTAAACTTGTGGGTTTTTAACTCTCCTAATGCATCTGCCACTTTGTTCATAGACCTCAGGGCCAGAGCGGCCTCAAATAAACCCTCATATGGCCTCACGCAGTCATCTGGGCTTGAAGCCCAGCAAGTCCTTTAGCTGAGTTCCTCAGTCTCCCTTTAAAGCCTTCACCACCCCTGAGGGTAAACTGGCCCAGCCACCGGCTCCTTTAGCCATCGCTGGCGACGTACCCCCGGACCACCCTCCCAGCTTGACGTTCCAGTGCCCGCTGCTGGTCACCAGGTTGGTGACGGGGAACCGGTCCCGTCCCACCAGGTAAGCTCTCCCCAGAGCAGCTCTGCCCGAGCAGCTCCAGCCGCAACCGAGACCGGCAGCCGCGGCCGACGGCAGAGCCCAGCAGGCAGGTCGCCCCAACCCCGAACCGAGGAGGAAGCCTCGCTGCCGGAGAAAGGCTACAGCGGCTCTCGCTGATCTGGCTTGCCAGCCAACAGCTCTGAGCCTGCGAAGGTCCGGGTCTCCGTGAAACACAGCGCTGGCAGCACAGAAAGAGCTCCTCAAGGAACGCAAACCCCGAGAATTTCCTAAATGGTTTCTAACGAGGGCTCTGCTCCCAACCTGCTGCGGAAACAGTCTGCAGAAATGCCAGAGTCGTTTCTCCTCGAGCTGCTCCGGGTGCCAGAGGAGGCGGCGAGGAAGAGGCCCCGGCTGCCTGGACTCGTGCCACAAATCCTGCAGAGCACAGCACAGGAGCAGGATACCAGGAACGGCTCACGTGCTTTCCCAGGCACTCCTGAAGAGACAAAAATGCCAATCTGCACATTTAAAGAAACAAGTTTTATAAATGAGCGAGGTACAAGAGGTCAACATTTTCCATTTTATTATTCTAAATAAAAACCACACTTTGTGCTGAACAATGGAGTATAAAAGAACCCGATGTACAACGATTTTAGACATCTACTATTTGGGGGGAAAGTTTACAAAATATACAAAACTTTACAGCAAATAGATAGTAAACACTTAAATATCAGGAGGTCAGTACCTACTATTAACTTAACAAAAAGGTTAGACAGCAATTCAACTCTTTTTCTTCTGCGTAATTATTCTGTTAAGAGACCTGGATCCTTTGAGAAAGGGGAGAACAAAACTGAACTTTGCGGTTTAGAAGTCGGAGTAAGACCAGGCTCGAGCGCTGCCTTTTGGAGGGGGATTTTGTGTCAGGGTTTCCCGCCAGCACCCGTGGCCCAGCCGCTCCCTGCGAACGCCGCCGGCACAGCTCACGGCGAAGCGTTTCCCCTCTGCGTTCCCCTCTTGCACCCCGAGGATCCCAAAGCACTTTGCAAACACGAGTTAAACCTCACAGCCACCCCAGGTGAGGTAGGTAAGTGTTGCCCCCATGTTCACGGGGCGGGGGGGAAGCGAGGCCAGGAGGCAAGCAGGCTTGCCGAAGGCCGCACTGCGAGTCAGTGACGGAGCAAGGAACGGACCCAGGCGCCGGGTTCCCACCCTGGCTCCGCCGCCACTGCAAACGGCGCTCGGCCTCTGACGCGGAGCCGTGCACGGCTGCACCCCCGGCACACACACGCAGCCCCGCGCCGCTGGCCGGGAGCGCCCTGCCATCACCGGGTGTCTCCACCGCGACACCGCCAGGTCTCGGAGCTACGGCTCCCCGGGACAACGCAGCCTGCGGGGGGGACTCGGGACGAGCCCCACGGCTCCACCCGCGCAGCTTTCTGGAGGAACGCTGGAGCTCGCAGCCAGGCTGGCCAGACTCGGGGACAGCCATGCCCCTGAGGGGACGGGGACAACAGAGCTCCGACGCTGGCCTCAGGCTTGGAGAGGCCCAGGACCCTGCCAGGGGAGGGCGAGCGCAGGTCTCTCACCCCTCTTGGGACAATCCCTCCGGGGAGCCGCAGCACGAGGCCGGCTCAGCACGGGAGCGCTGCAGGTCCAGGTCCATCCCTGCGTCCCCTCTGTGGACAGAACTCGGCAGCGGCTCATTTTAGGATGTTTCACGCGGGAATAATTCGTTGTAACATAGGAAAGAATCCACGACACAGAAACGCCAGGGACCTGGTTGCTCCCCTCCATCCCCACACCCAAAAACGACCAGCAGAAAACGAGGTGGGCTTTTGCCTTCCCATCCCTGTGCTTAGAAGGGTGGGCTTGCTTTGCCCATTAGTGTTTCAGTGTAAAAGCTTCTCTTTTTGGTTTATGTGCACAAAAGGCTTTTGCTTCACAGCTTAGCTAGATACAGGGTTGCAGGCGCTACTGCGCGGCAGCACCCCAACCCATCCAAAAGCTCATTGCAGCTTCTGGGACATTTTAGGAGGGTCTCGAGGCTTTACGGATTCGGCTCTCCCAAGCCTCATCGGCCTCCCTCACATCCTTCATAGCAATCTCCAGAGCAGAGCAGGTCACATTCGTTCCCGTCTACCAGCCCACCTTGCCACCACCAGGACAATGATGAAACCCCGCAGCTCAAAGAGCTCCTCAGAGCCTCCAGTGAACCGCCGTCCACTCCCACGCTTTCCTAGAGCGCCATGCATTCTCAAAAGTATCTTTTTTTTCTTTTTTTTTTTTTTTTTTTTTTTTTTTTTTTTTTTAAACTTAACAACACTAGGCTAAACATGGCTCTGCAGACCAGCTAGAGATCACAGACCATGGCCTGGCAACTAACCAGCACCACGAGACCGGAGTTGGGAAACCGGAGCTCCAGCGGCAGACGTGGCACAACCTGGGCAACCCAAGGGTCGGCGATCGCTTTGGCGCCTCTTCTCCTCTGAAAAAAGGCTCCAGGCACCAAAATCAGGACAAATCCAGTTTTACACCACTCAGGGCGACGCCGGCTAGCCCCAAACCCAGCCAATATTACAGAGATTAGGGAAAGGACATGAACTCCCAACAGCCTCACCCTCAGCCTTGTCCTCTTGTTCCTCCTCAGCAAGGTCCGTTCCCACCCCACCTCCGTGCAGCGGGATCGGACTCAGATCCCGCAGGTCCACAGGGTGACTGAAGACCACCCACGCTCAGGACGAAGGAGCTGCCTGGGAAGAGTCGTTAGGTCCAGCCAGGGCTCGGCACTGCCGGCGGGGACGTGGCTCGACACCGACTTGTCTCATCCTCCGTCACAGCGGAGCTGGACCTGGAGCTGCCGTGGTGGAAACGCAGCTTTACAGGCAAACCGCAGGGATTGAAGGATGGATGCAGCTGAAGGGCAAGGGCTTCCAGCAGCTGCACACCTCCGCACCCTCCAACCCCTCTCTCCCCGGGACGCGAACTCCTCCCGCTCCCGACAGCGATGCGCCCAGCCGACGGGGAGATGTGCTCTGCAAAGCCCAGGGGACATCACAGCGCTGCTACCCCTCAGCACACACGCTGCCGCCCCCCCAGCCCCTCTGCGGACACGGTGGCACTGAGCCGTCCCCCACTTCTTATATTGCTACAGAGCTTGTTTCACAGGGCTGCGACGGGGACAGGGCTAAAGGGAAGTTTGTTTTCGACGGGGAAGGCTGTAACAGGAGTAAACCAACCTGGCCAGGTCCAGGAACTGATACGGAACAGGGAAGGATGGAGGCTGTCATTTCCCTAGGACGCCAAACATCAATATTCACTAAGCGCTTTGCATCTCCCACACGCTTTGCAGGTACGAGCCAGCAATCTTCACCGCACTCCCGGGAGGTAGGTAGGTACCACAAGTGTTACCACCCTCATTTTACAGATGAGGAAACTGAGGCAAAGAGGTGAAGTGACTTGCCCAAGGCCACAGCAGAGCGGGGGGAGCAACCCCCAGGAGTTCCTAGCTCACCAACCACACATCCAGCCCACGCCGCTCCTCGGCCACGGGTTATCCCTTCGAGAGGAGGGGAAAGCGGGATGAGTTTCCAGGGTTTGCAAATCACTAGTTTTGTTTTCTAACAGCATATCTTTGCAGAAGCGCAAGAGCCAATTTACTACGACTGTGGCTTGAAAGCCCTGAGCGCTTCCTGTTTGTGAGGTAGAATGAGTTACCTAAGGGCAGTCATAACTCATGCTGCGGCATCGGAAATATTTGTTCCTCTCCACCTCTGCCCCACAGCAGGATAACATGGGAAAAAGCTGATCCCCACCCTCCCTGGTGTAAACACTGCCGGCACAGGGCTGACCTTGCCAGAGCAGCCGGGAGAGCCCACCGTGCCGTGGCGTTCCTCAGCCCGCGCCCGACGTGCATCCAGGAGAGGCTGAGCCGAGGTTCTCACCAGCTGCGACAGCTCTCCTGGAGCTGCTCTGCCACAGCCCCCAGCCGGCGCATGCTGAAGTTACAGCACGATTTGACAAAAGATGAACGAACTCACATCGCACCAACAACATCCTGCACCACACAGTTGCCACGAGACATGTCCGGGATGCGGTGATCCACGGCGGCAGCCACGGGAGCGGGCTATCCCTTCAGCAGAGAGAAGAGTCCTCAAAGGTACCTTCCTGGGAGTTAAGGCAACAGCTTCACCATCTTGTCTGCTGGGATCCGTGCAGCCGCAGCGCCGCCGCGCTCTGGCATCCAGCGCTTCCAGCAGCTGGCAGCCCTGGGACACACCGCGCCGGCAGAGCACGACATGCACAGCTGCCGTCGGCAGAGGAGAGCCGACAAGACATCGGCACGCTGTCGATGGCCAGCTGCAGGCCGGCAGGAGTTAGGCGTGACCGTGCCACCACAAAATATCTCCCAAGGAACAGTCAACCCCATGACATGAACCTGCTTCCCCTGCCCTCTCCGGTCCTGTGCCTCCTCCGAGAGCTTCCTCTGCTCACGCATCCGCCTCTTTCCTTCCACCGCTCAGGCTCTTCGGAGAGGTGGTGTCACTCCTTCACCTCCTCCTTCGGAGACGGGGTGTCGGGGCATGAGCAAGCGGTGCGGCATAGGCAGGGCAGAGAAACCGGCAGCCACGCTCCCTGCTCGGGCAGGGCTCCCGGAGACCAGCGGCACTGCCTGGGAGCTGCCCCTGCGAGCGGCAATCACCATCTTACTCGTTTACCACCAGGTATCCCTCCTCATTTCCATATGCACACTCACACGCTGCTTGCTCACCTCCCCTGCAACGGAGCAACGACTTCAGACTTTGCTTATCTCCTCGCAATAGCAGCAGAACCCCCGTGATGCCCAGAACGAGTCTTTTTTTTTTTTTTTTTTTTTT
>VZTL01056587.1:366-14601 GCA_013400535.1 Scopus umbretta | reverse complement strand
ATCCCCCCCCCCCAATCTTTACAAAAAGGCAAAACCTGAACTATACATGCAATTATTTCTACAGTGCTGAACAGGAGCACTAGGGATGTGCTTCTGAAACACTGCAGCAGACAGGCTGGCTATGCCTTGAAAAAGCAGGTTTCTTCCCTTCTGATTTCCACAGCTGCAGTGTTAAGCATAAAAGCAGTGAAGTTAGAGTACGTCTGACTCTGTCTTCCCACACTGGCTTTCATATTGACTCCATCATGTACGATTGTTTCTTTTAGCAGTCCTCCAGGTTTCTGACTTTTTTTTTTTTTTTTTTCTTTTTAAGTGGTCAGTTAGCAAATCAACATGAAGAAAGCTGCATTAAAACCTAGCCTGGGAATTTCATGCCCCAAAAGACAAAATACATACACAAGGCAAAAAGAAGGGAAGCCATCTGAGTTAGCAAAGACTGGCTTGTGGAGGAGCTGTATGCAGAGCAGCTGGCTTTCAGCTCTGCTGCTATAGATGACAAGTCTTTGCTTGCTGTAGGGGAAGGGGAAGAATAATAGCAAGCAGAGGGTGTGTGTTATAGGAGGGGAATTAATATATGCAAAGACATACCCATTTGGCATTTCTCTTAGTGTTTGAGACTCTTCAGGAAATGAGACATGGAGTGGAAGCTGGGGGAAAAGGAGTGTGATCTCTTTTCTCCTCTCTCCTGATTTACGATCCCTCCCCTCTCAAATCTTGTAACGCTCAGTGTAGAGCAGCAGCAATGCTGAAGTTGACTTCTGGTCAAAGCATGGTTGTAGAGCAGTGGTACTGCTGACAAGGCTGGCTGGCAGTGAAGGAAGGAAAACCCGAGCACCTCGGAGAAAGGAGGAAAAGCAGCAGCAGCTCTGCGGCTGGCTCCCCAGTGCCGGGTGGGAGGCATTTCTTGCTTGAACTCAGCTGGGGATGCCTCTGCTGCTGGCTGCAAAAATAGTGTTTGTTGAGAGATCTTGCTTCTCACCATCCGTCTTATGCAGTGGTCTTACAGCACTGTGTGGGTCCTGTGGGGGCTCAGGCACAGCGTGCGGCTCTGGGCCTCGCTGCCAGTTGTCCACTGTGCTCATATTATAGAATCATAGAATTATTAAGGTTGGAAAAGACCTCTGAGATAATCTACTCCAACCATCAACCCCCCCAAAACCAAAACCAAAACTCACCAACAAAAAACAACAAAGAACCAAACCACCATGCCTGCTAGACCATGTCTCGAAGTGCCACATCTAGACGTTTTTTGAACACCTTCAGGGATGGGGACTCCACCACTTCCCTGGGCAGCCTATTCCAATGCCTCACCACTCTTTCAGTAAAGAAACTTTTCCTAATATCCAATCTAAACCTCCCTTGGCACAACTTGAGGCCATTACTCCTCCTCCTATCGCTGGTTGCTTGGGCAAAGAGACCAACACCCTCTTCACTACACCCTCCTGTCAGGAAGTTGCAGAGAGCGATAAGGTCTCCCCTCAGCCTCCTCTTCTCCAGGCTAAACAACCCCAGTTCCCTCAGCTGCTCCTCATAAGACTTGTTCTCCAGGCCCTTCACCAGCTTCGTTGCCCTTCTCTGGACACGCTCCAGCACCTCGATGTCCTTCTTGTAGTGAGGGGCCCAAAACTGAACACAGTATTCGAGGTGCGAATTGTACTTGTACCGTGTGGATTACCTGGGCTGCGGCAGCCCCAGCCCTGGGCACCTCCCTGGGGACAGGGATGAGACATGGGCCTGGCAGGGCTGGGCTGTGGGGAGCTGGAGACCAAGTGGCCCTGCTGTGGTGTGGCTGGGGCAGGGGCTGATGGCCTTAGGAGCTGACATGGGGTCCTGGGCCGTGGGAAGAGCCCTGGGGAGCTGGGCAGGGACAGTCAGGGCCCTGGCACTCGAGTGAGTTTGGTTTCTGGCACTGGTTTGCCTGTGAGCAGAGCTCACTTTAGGATACATTCTGATGAAAGCCTTTAGTCCTTGGTGTTTCTTAAGGCTGTTGGGGGCAAATGTGGGAAGTTTGGCCTTGTGGGCAGAGCTCCTGGTCTGGAAAACAGGCTGTAACAGGGGGCTGTGAGGTACGTTAACGTGCACGTTGGGGACTGAGCATTTGAAGATGTCCATGCAGACCCAGCTATGTTGTAACCCGAGCAGCTGTATGGACCTTGTTGAGAAGGTGTGTGTCACGCCAATAATTTACTTTTGATGTAAAGACTCATTTTTTTGAAGCACTTTTGTTCAGCCATGAAACCCATTTAAATGTCAATTTCTGGAACGATGTTTCTTATCTTAATTTCCTCATATCACAACAGTTTGACTGGGGCAAGTAGAATCTTTCAGCCTGACTCTTGGTTGTGAGGATGAAATAGCCGTACAAGGCAGAGCAAGGGAAGGGAGAGGAGGGGGCAGGCTAAGCCCAGAGCCCATGAATGCTTGTGGAGGGACTGCAGTCCTGTCTGGGGACTAGCGGCTGCCAGAGGTGTTAAAAGGAGGTAAGACAGTAAGAGCATGAGTACTATTTCTGATTCTAGTATTCCTCCAGAAGTCAGCCATGCAACGCCCCCCTATCACTTTGTTGTGGAAGTGCAGTGGCAGGTTAACACACGATAAAAAAATTTGCAGGAGCTGATGACTTTCTGGTTGTATCTTCATAACATTCAGAGTACTGCCTGACCTACAAAGATTTCTGCAAAGATTCATGTAGGTAAGGGAAAAAAGGATTAAACTCACTGGATAATAGTTTATTTGCAGGAATGTAATCTGGTCCTAGCTGCTGCTGTGTTAATGGTGTCTTAAAGAAAACTATCAGCAGGCTAATGGCAGCTTTGAAAACAGAAACTTAGTCTGTTCCATCCTATTCACCTACAATGAGATGAACGTTTCCAATCCTAATGATCCATTTAACTGCCAGTATTAAACACACATCTCAAGAAAAATTATATGCCGTTAAAAAGGAAGAAGCCTGTTAATGTAACATTGGCTGTGTGATGGAGGACAGTCAAGCAACTGGAAGACAGATTTTTAAAACTGAGGTAAGATTTAATTTGACTCTTACTCACAGAATTTTATTCTTCCTGTTTCCCAGATAAATATTTACGTTGCTTTAATTCTGAAGCACAGTCAGTCTCAAGTGCTCAAAGGTTAATGAATAAAGCTTCAGAACTGAGGGCTAGCTAAGTATTTCCTCCATGTTAGAGATGGAAATGATCACTTTATGACTTGCCCAACATCACATACATACTTCATGGTAAGATGCTACTGTAAGGTTGTTGGACTCATTCATTTAGCTTAATTGCAGGACTACCTTGTAGCCCAGAAGACCAGCTGTATCCTGGGCTGCATCAAAAGAAGTGTGGCCAGCAGGTCCAGGGAGGTGATTCTGCCCCTCTACTCTGCTCTGGTGAGACCCCACCTGGAGTACTGCATCCAGCTCTGGGACCCTCAGCATAAGAAGGACATGGACCTGTTGGGGCAGGTCCAGAGGAAGGCCACAAAGATGATCAGAGAGATGGAGCACCTCTCCTACGAGGACAGGCTGAAAGAGTTGGGGTTCAGCCTGGACAAGAGAAGGCTTCAGGGAGACCTTATTGTGGCCTTTCAGTACTTAAAGGGGGCTTATAAAAAAAGACGACGACAAACTTTTTAGCAGGGCCTGTTGTAATAGGACAAGGGGTAATGGTTTTAAACTAAAAGAGGGTAGATTTAGACTAGATATAAGGAAGAAATTTTATATGATGAGGGTGGTGAAACACTGGAACAGGTTGCTCAGAGAGGTAGTGGAGGCCCCATTCCTAGAAACATCCAAGGTCAGGTTGGATGGGGCACTGAACAACCTGATCTAATTAAAGATGTCCCTGCTCACTGCAGGGGGGGTTGGGCTAGATGACCTCTAAAGGTCCCTTCCAACCCAAAGCATTCTGTGATTCTACCTTCATTATCTGTAATTCCTGTTTCCTAAGTGTGGAGCTCTTTACTGTTTTTGAGAACATACTTCCTTGTGAATCATAAACTTCTGCAAGCCTTGGGTAGCTGTCTCCTAGTGTACAAATGAGTTCTGTGTTCAGTTAGCGTGTTTCTTCTGTCTGCAAGACAGCCTTGCATGTAAAACACAGTCAGATGCAGAGCAGGTGGACTAACCAGGGCTGTCAGGCCTGGTGCACTCATAAGCCAAATGGATCACTGTGTACCTAGGCACTTCAGTCCCTTCTGCCCGTTGCTAGGACTGCTGGTGTTTTATGCACTTTTTTTTTTCCCCCTGCAGTAAACTGAGCTGCTCTTTATTTCCCATTGAATTGTGGGAACTTGTCTGTCCTTGGGGCATGTTTTGAGGGGGAAGGGAGGAAGATATTGTGGGAAAACATCAAATGACTGAAATTGCTTTAGGGCTGTAATCAAAAGGCTATAATCATCAAAAGGTGGAAGAATACCAGCCCATGAGTAAGCAGCAGTGGGGTTTCTGCCTGTAGCTCCAAATAGGCTAGGGCGTCCGGGAGTGGAGCGCTGAGTACACGGTGGACTACTTGTGTGGGTCGGAGCTCATTAGGAGCAATGCATGAGCAAAGGCCAAAGCTGATTTGCTATAAAACAAAGTGTTAAAAGTAGGCCAGAGTAGTTTCTTATGAATAAAAAAAAAGTCAAACAAGACAGATACCATTGCCTTGGCTGCTAGGGCAATGTGAAGATGCTTTGATGTAGAACTTTGGCCCAGTGCTCAAAACAACTCTTATCACCTGAGCCAGATTGCCAGGTTGAACGTGTATGTGTTTTAAGCCAGCAGGCTGCGCTTACCAAAGGATGAGTAATTTTTAACTGCAACTTTAACTTACCCTTACTTCTTCCTCTGTATATTTGGAATCTTCCTTGTAGATTGGGAGCTCAACCAGCTGTCATTTCTCCTTTGACTCTATCTGAAGTATCTCAGGATTTCACAGGAATATTCTGTATTTGAGTGCATGTATGCTGGATTCTTTTCAAATTGTAAAAAGTTGTTCTTTTTTTCTCTGTGTAGACTTTTTCTTTATTTGTTAAGAACAACAACATGTAAGAACTTAAAAATTAACCTGCTTTCCTTGCTGTCTGCATAAGTAGTCATCCAGAGCTACATCTGAAACCACAGCAGGAAATGAGTTCTGGTCTGCATAGAAACAAGGTGAAACTGGTGTCCTAATTTTTCTAATTAAGTATGTAACTGTTTAATCCCTTTGGATTGGAAAATGGTGTTGCAAGTTTGTGTATTTTGGTTTTGAATATTTTTGTGTTAGAAAAAGTGTCTTATGACTTGGCTTGTCTTTATTCAGTGGTAGATGCCAAAGGCATTATATGAAGGATCTTCAGTGCTTTTAAACTGGAATACACATAAGAGTACACTTGGCACAGCTCCTCTGCTTGCAGCTGTAGGTAATGCCGATTTTAAACAAAGTAATATTGGATATGTTCGATTTTAGTGAGTGGCAATGGATTCTGCTACCTTTTAACTCTCTATTCCGTAGGCCAGGTAAAAAGCTTGGGTTAGACTTTCCTGATCATTAAACACTCCCTGGATGCCTGTATTCTGCTGTGCTGAAATGATCAGGCAATGGCTGCTGCACCTGTTCCATCTTGAGTAGATTTTATCCTGTGAACTCTTGTTATGCAAGGTAGCACTGCTTGCTGTGAATGTAGGATTTATTAGGGTCCTGACTCCTGTGCTTGGCAGCATGTGTGCAGAACTGGACTGACTCTTTGTGCTTTATCTAAGCTGCCTGCCTGTGGGAGGAATATGGATACAATGTCCTTTACATGCACCTTCTACAAGCTGTGAAGATGAGTGTGAGGGGGTTGCTCCATCTTCTCTCTTCCAAACCATCTGCGTTTGGAAGAATTTGAGGAGAATTGAAAGTAGCTATTTGGTAGCTTTGGGCAGTAATGAGAAAGTGAGGTCCTCAAACAGTGCCCAGATGTACCTACTTCAGAAACACCTCAATATTTTTCTCTTCTTCATTTTCAGAAAACAGTTCTCCCTCCCCCAATCCTTTGTTGTCTTTGAGCCAGCAGATGGAGACCTCTTAAATGGCCCAAGCTGTCCAAGCCCTCTGTCACAGGAGGGAGTCAGACATTTCTTAAGCTGTTGCTCTGACAGTGAAGTTCAGTAAAGAGGGCTGTGCAGGAGTGGAAAGTGTGGTTGCTGCTGTTCCTGGAGGAATTTGTAATGTCTAGCCACGTGCTCATTCTGGAGACATCCTGAAAGTGGTGAGGTGAACTTTAAACTCTGCTTTTGCTGGCCATTTGGATGATTAAGAAGGCTAGCACCAAGTGAAGGCCAGTGAGAAGGAACTGATATTACCTTGTCCTGACTGGTATGACCCTGTGCCAGCCAGTGCCTCTTCTGAGCTAGGTTGAAAATAGTTTTGCTTGCGTTTGCTGGAGCAAAGCTTGCCTTTGGAGGTTGCATATGTGTGCAGCCCAGCTCCCTTTAGTTGGAGGAAAAAGTCTGTCCAGGAGGTTGGATTCAGGCCAATTACTGCATGAAAAAATTTTCATGGTGCTCCTGTATTTTGGCATTCTCACCCACCCTGACCAGCTCTTGGAAAAGCACTAGTGTTTCTTTAGTGTTTGAGGGTATCAGACTACTCATCCAAACTTTTAATTTGAAATTGTGTATTCTATTATTAGCTCGTAGCCTGAAGTGATTTTCAAAATCCACCTGTCACTTTGATTATGCTGACTCTTTCCTTGTTTTGTTTCCTTGTTCATGGATAAGAGAAAATATTAAAGAAATGTGCATCCCTTGCAGCTTGTGGTTAATGTGGTATGCTAACATGTTTTAAAATACCTAAAAAGAGAATTTTAAAGAAATCTGGTAATGTAGGTTGGACAAAGAGTGATAGCATGCAATCGTGATGCTGCATGGGGAGTCCGCTGAAGCTCAGGCTTTTAATTTGGGGGAAAAAAGGAGGTTTGGGGCTATCTGAGCACTGGTATGCCACTACCAATTTTAAGAGGGTCCTCTTCCACTGCAGAAAGTCTTCTGAGCTGGTGCTACAATGTACCTAAAAGCTGAGAAGGAGCAGGTTATTTTTGTGGGCATAAACGCTTTTTTCCAAGCTCACAACCGCTAGCTGAACCCATTCAAATACAAATCCTGAAAGCTGGTTCTCTGGCCAATACCAGTTTGGACTGCCACTAGAACAGGGTTGGTTATATTTTAAAGGCATGGAGTGTATTTGTTTCCATTTTTAAGCTAAAATGGCAAGCTAAAAGTGTTTGGCAGAAAATCCATGTGTGTATGTCTTCTGCCATGCTAACTCTTATAACACTAGCTTGAAATTGGCCAGAGGGGTGATTATATCATAGCATGATGATAACTGTAGAATTTAGCTGCCTGTTTTTACAAAACTTAGAGACTCCATGAGTATCTTCACTGAAGGGAAGATATTCATCCTTTATTAGATAGCAGTGAATCCACAGAGGTAAGCTGTTACAGCTTTCCTATATATTCTTAATAAGGGAAGAGCTTTATTTGGGCACCCAAGAATCAAGACACGAATTACAGGAAACCCGTGCTTCCTTAGCTCCAGTGCTCCCTAACCCATGTCATTGTTTCTGCTCAGTCTAAGAACAGATGTGAGGAATCCAACCACAAACGTGGTACATAGCCCTCTTGAGTAGCTCCTATATTGGTCTCCGACAGACCAGACATAAATCTGCTACTCATAGCAGATCACAGTGCCATGTTTTTATTCTATTTTTTTTAGTTTGTGGGAGACAATGTTCACTTTAAAGCGGACATTGTCTTAAAGAAAATTACCTGTTCATAACAAGTCAGACTTTGATGTGAAACTTATTTTCAAGCTACCCGTCATCCCCTGAATCTGCTTTGTTGATGTGCCATTTCATTGGCAGTCATTGCTCTTTTGTGTGCCACAGTGTAAAATAACAAACAAAAGAACAAAACAACTCACCTCAAAACCCCTGCCCCAGACCCCAGGGGTCCTGTACGTTGCCCTGGGAGCATTCTAGTTACTTCTACAAGAAGTTTTGTGGAAGTCAGCTGTTTCAGGATTCATTGGCTGTAGTTTGTGCTGAAAACTATTGACAACTGAAATCTTCTAAAGCAGGAAACAACAGAAATAGGAGACAGTAGCAGCATGGAGCTTCCTCTCTTATCTTTTTTTCCCAGGGAGGGAAAGGGAGTGCCTGACTTTGATCTTACTCCTTTCCTTCTACCTGCTTCTGCAGGCATGTTCATGCAGTTTCATGTCTGAAGAGTTGATTATTGTCTCTGGTGTTCCTGGAATATCTCCCATTTGAGAAGATCTGTAGGTGGAAATAGAAACAGGCCTCTGAGAATCTGGAGGAGCAAAGATTATAGGAGTCTTCCTCATGAATATGTTTGTGTCCAGGCTGATCTTTACAAGGGCCTCAAATCCTAAGACTTTGGATGTTTGTAAGAAAAGTAGTCAGTTAAAAATAACTTGATAGTTTGTTTAACATGGTATTATACTTTGAATTCAAAGTTCCTTTGAACTGGCTGTTCTGTATTAAACATAGACCAGCACACAACTTGGTACTTTAAAGATGCACAGGAGTGCTTCTGGATTCCTTTTGATGGCATCAGTTCTGTACCGTGACTGTGAGGTCAGACTCAGTGGGGCTTCTGTTTGCAGAAAGTGTGTGATTACTTATGGCTATCATTTTGTCCCTAGAATGGAAATCAGCTGCTGCAGGTATTTGGGTTACATACAGGTGTTTTGCAGGCCTGGGTCATCTGAGAAGGAGCTCCACTGAAGGACTTTATTTTGGATTCCTTGGAGTTAGTTCCTTGTCTATGGCCTATGGAATAATGATGTTATGTGTCTTATACATACTTCACTGCTACCCAAAGACTCTGGATTTGAATGTATATGCTAAGCACAGTGTCAGTGAGAACACTGCTGTCTATTACATATACCATTTTATTTTAAGTTGTAATGTTTAACTGCTTGAAACTTTCTCCTGCATTTTCAATCTGCTCTTTGATTTCAAATGTGGAGTAATGTGAGAAGAATACAAGACAGTCACCTCTTTGACTAAGGTATACTAGTGAGAAAAAGCTAAATTATGTTTAAGAACCGGAGCAGAAAGGATGCTCAGATTGTGTTACTTCCTTTTCTTGGTATCTGGAAGTAGAAAATAATTTTCTACAGAAAAGACTACTGCACTATATTGAATAAATTAATTAAAAACTGTCCAAGTTAAATTTTAAATTTGAGGCAGGCTAGGCTTTGTTTTGGTTTTTTTGGCACTGAAATTAACTTGTTGGGTGGTCAAAGTAGCCAGCTGGTAGTGCCCATCTTTAAAACTTTTGATGTGTTTCATTTAATCTGGTAGTAAAAGGTTTAGTCTTAAAATACAGTGTAACTTAGTTTTTCCACCTGTTATATTAATAGTGATTTGTAACATGTCTCTTTTGGCGAAGCAGTATGAGTAATACAATCAGCCAGACTTTAAGATAGTCTATCCTTAGACTCAAGGATAGACACTGGTTAACTTTATCAAGATCTGAAGAAGGGCATTGGCTCCAGCTCTCCTGGATTAGCAGAATGCTATATGTTGCCTTCATGATCAAAAGTAGTAGCAGTAAACTTCAGCTACTCCCATAACAGGAGGATACAGGTCTCCCATGCAGGTATATGAGAGAGACCATTAGTAAGATTCATCTGCTATGAGACAGACCTCTATACTATAATTGCTTGATGCTCCCTTTATAGTCTCCTGTTTACTGTAGATGGATGGTAGACATAGAAAGCTGGGTGAGAGAAATCCCAACTTGTGAGTCCTGGGCCTTGGTTTAAAAAAAACAAAACAAAAACCAACCAAACAAAAAACCCCAACCAACCAAAAAAAAAAATAAAAGCAAAAAAGTAATTTTTGTAACTTTGCTTTAAAATGTTGCCCAACACAAATGTTTTTGATCAGATGAAGGTCTCATTCTGAAGATGGCTGCTCTTGAGTTAGATATGACTGTTTACATACTGAGTGGCTTCATGTGCATGAATTTTGGTTGTCACGTGATCAACCTGTTTGAAAGCAGGGAAGATGAAGAAAAGAGAGGGCTAACCTCCAAGTGCTTCCAAGATGCAAGACAGTGGAAGGAAAGTGAAACTCACAGGAATGAGTAGCTGAAGTATAAATCCAGGTAAATTCTTTGAATGGTTCCTTGAAAGTCTGCCAGAGGCTAGAAACTAGCCAATGTTGTCCAGGAGGAAACCCATGCTGTTACAGCCTTACCTGATGCTTGCTCAAGCTGGTCTAGCTCCTTGCTGTAGATATATTGTATTGGCTGAGCCCATATTACACAAATCATGAGATAATTTAGATAAAGTTTATCTGTCTCTTGACTTCTTAATTTCTCTTGCCAGCAGCTTCTGAATGATGCCAGCAAACTTGTGATTAAAATTACTTTGGTGGCTGTTGCAGGAGCTTTTGCAAGACCAAGCAACTAAGAGCCCTACTGTGATAGGCACTTATTTGCAAACACAAATGAGAGTACTTCCTGAAAAATGTGGTGCTGAGGTGTCTAATGATGGTGACTGTAATGCACTCTAGTGAGCTGGCGTAGGATCCATCCCAAAGCTGTTGGTAGTCTAAAGCTCTCATCTGAGGTGGCTGGCCTCAAAGTAGCACGCTAAAGGTGAGGGCCGTTTTGGACCCTGAAAAGGTTCTGCGTGGCAGGAGGTTTAACTGATAATATTTTGCTTGTGAACACAAAGGGAGCTTTCTAGAAGGACACTTCAAGAACTTGCCTTTCATGAGCTTGCAGACATGGGGGCATCAGCTCACTGGAGACCCTCTCAAGACTCTTTAGTAAAGTTTGCAGTTTTTCTGTTAAGGGAGACTTTCAATTACTGTAAATATAAATGTTAAAATGCAGTATGAAATAGCTTAGTCAAACCAACGTCTAACTACAGTATTTTTGCAACACTCTTCCATGGGGGAATAAAAACATCTTTTCAGGCCCCATTCCTGGGGCATGTTTAAGCTTCTAGCCTCTCATGGTGTTTACAGAGGACTGGGCTGAAAACTTAAATCCTGAGAAAACTTTAGCTACTTTAGCTAGATGTAGTGGAAGTAGTAGAAGGCACATCTTTTGCTCAGCCTTTATATGGCCAAGGAGCAGTATACATAGGCATTACCTGGGTTCCTTATAGCCCTGGAAGCAAAACATGCTGGCATTGTCAATATGATACCCTACATAGGTGGGACTGAAGCCTACGGATGTAGATGCATGAGCCTTTGAGTGGTCAAGGTTTGCCTTAAAATATGATAAAACTTAACTTTTACCTTGTGCTAAGAAAACACATTCATTATTTTGTTGGCTCTGTTTAAGATGGTGGTCTGTTGTACCAGAGACTAATGAAAGTTGTTATTAGTCTCCTGGTGTAGAGGTTTTGCTTTTATTTGGGAAAGCAGAACTTCCCATCTTCGGGTAAAGTGTAACATACCATGCTTGGGTACTATAGAAATACCAGTCTCCTTACTTGGTGCTTCATTTCAGAAGAGCTGTGTGGAGCCCCAGGGCTGCATGTATGCCATGTTTTGCTGGCCGAGTTTGCTGCAGCTGGGATTAGGACTGTCATAACAGTGCTCTGCTCTAAAACCACAGTGTGCTTTCCCTCGGGTGAAATACAGAAGTTAAACTGTACCACCTGAAGGCCTTGAAGGAAAGCCTGCTGTCACGGGAGGTGATAGGGGAGGCGGAGGCATGTTTTTGTCAAAATGTGAACACTTCTCTGGAGACACCTCAGAACAAGGCCTCTACATGAATGTCTCTTGGTGAGCAGGCAGGGAGGCTACTGTAGCGGGAAGAGGTGGATTTTTTTCGGAACAAAACAAGGTGTAGCTGTGCGCCCTGCCAGAAACCTTCTCTTCTAACCTGGCAAAGTTGGTGCTGTTTGCTGAACCAGACTTCAGCTCTGCTTGGTTATTTGTTCAGAACATCTGTCTTTGCTGTGAGGATCAAAGTACTATCTGGAGGTACGTGCGAGGTAAAGTGCCTGAGGTTGTTTCAGAGTTTAAGTGTGACAACAACTTTTTTGGTGAAGAGCAGAAAGTAATTTAAAATTTGACTTGTTAACCGATTCATCCTTTTAAGTAAGACACATGCTGTGTTGGTCTCCCTGTTTGGAATTCAAAGGCTGAGGAGTTAATATTCGACTTCAATCCTAGCTCTCCTGACTTAAGTGCTACACTTAGTTATTATTTTCTTTTTAAGATGCAAGCCAGCTGATTTCACAAGTCAGGGGTTTCTTAGTGTAGTGCAGATGATACTGGCTATTCTCACATTTTCGCGCCTTTTAATGAACTTGAGCATCTTTTAGGATGGGGCCTGGCGTGCACTTAACTTCAGGATTGGAGCCTTGGGAAATTTATTAGTTTCATCTTGATTCTTTTGATGCCAGTTTTTCTAGGAGAAGGAACTGAATTAAGGTTGCTGAGATTTAGCTTAAAAATTTTGGAACTAGTGGAGAGCTGTTTTGTGTCTCTTCATAATAGCTGGCCCTGACAGTTTAACAGAGCTTATTGACCATCTGCTTTGTCTAGTTTGCCACATGGCAGAGTAACAACTAAGCCAAAATACTGGCTGCACAGTGTATTAATTAAACGACTTGCCTGTGAACATTATCAGGACACCAAATTGGTTGATGTTGTACATTTAACTTGAAGAGGTTTGTCCTTTCCTTTGCTGCAGTCACTGGATATTGAGCCAAAGAACATAAGATACGTGGTGAGAAAGGAGCTGTTTGACTCTACGTTGGAGTCCCTATTTGTCTCCTTGCCCTCTGTCTTCTGTTACCCATTCCCAACAGATGGAACCCGGAGTATGTTACAGTCTTGTTCCCCTGCTGCTACTTCTGACTGCTGCTCTTTGCCTCTCACCAAGCTGGCAAAAGCAACAGCTGTTTCATAATTTCTCTGTTTGAAGGGAGAAACATAGCAAGCGGGGCAGGGAGAGACTGAAAGACTAGTCACCTTGCTTGCAAAGGACCAGAGAGAAATGTAAATGTTGTTCTTGTCTCTTTTTTAGGAGCCAGTGTCTCTTCTGAGAGCAGATTTTATGTTCTTCAGTGCTTGTGTTCCTGGAAATACAATGCATCTTTCTCCAGGGTGAGAGCAGAAGTTGCGAGCTTTAAGCAAATGGCACTGGCTATGTCTGCATATCTCTAGCTGGAGGAACCTGACTCTGGGCTGCTTGTTAGTGTGACTAATTCTGCTCAAAGGCACAGCCTCCTGGGAAAGCAGTTTTTAAATCCAGACTGTACTGGTGGCAGAAGCATATAACATGTTCTCTGAAAGGAATGTGGCAAGACTTTGGCAATATCAAACAACTGTCTGCTTGATCGAGGGATGTGCTGTAGGTAGCATCTCTGCAGCTAGAAGCTGAATCCTGTTGAGCTTGTTATAATGAACAGATGGCTTGTTAATATGCTCTGCTGTGCTATGTATGGCAAACCGTGCTTCTTCAAGGCCTTGCTACCTATACTTTCATTGGAGAAATCTGCATACAGGTTCTTTTTCTTCTGGTAGCTTTCTGTAACAACAGGTAACTGTTCATACATATGTGTATGTAGGTGCATATTTGTGGTCTATTAACATGCTTCTGAAGGGCTAGTGTGTATAAGTATGTGTACACTGTGTATATAGTATGCTGTTGGATGGTGTAACATGAAATAGTATTGCAATTCAACATAACATCAAACTGAATGAAGCTACTGTTTTGCTGTGTTTTTAATATACCTAAGCTGCTGGAAGTGCTTTGCATAGTAGGTAAATAACTTCAGAAGAAAAGTGAAAGACTGCTGTACTCATTTGGGTTCTGTCTGAAAAGCTGAGTCTAGTCAGCTGCAGACAAAGCCCCTGCTAACACCTCCTTGTTTTGGCCTCTGGAAACTCAATGCTAACCAGAAGCATTGCTCTGATTGTGCTTTGGAGTTCCAGGAGTTGCAGAGGATCTCTGATTTACACCAAATTGCTTTGGATCCCAGGTAGTTGTCATGTATGCTGTCCTACAGAACCAGGAAACTATTTAAGAAATGGGATCTTGAGTATGCATGTGAGTTCTCTTCTTTCTGGGAAGCCTTGGAATCCCTGATAATTGAAGGTGGCTCCTTCTGGCATTTAAGGGATACTTGAGAAAATTTTACTCCCCTTAAAACCTTCTTCCCCTCCCCACCTTTTTGTCTTTTTTTTTTTTTTTTTTTGGGTTGTAAAATTCCCCTTCCAAGTCCA
>VZTL01056585.1:33267-63579 GCA_013400535.1 Scopus umbretta | reverse complement strand
TAAGATATATGAGACTGAGGCTGCAATTCACTGGTAAGAATTTCGTGCCAATAAAGCTGATGGCTCTCATGCCAAGATAAGCTGCAGAATTTATTTCTCTTTATGCTAGTTCATCGAAAGACAAGCGTATTCTGGCTTTTCACCAGAATATTTTCTCACTGACACATCAGAGTGAGCATCTCTACTCATGAATTGCAAAGTATGTCAAATGATAAATGTGAGAGGTGCAAAAGAACATGAGACCCCAAGAGTACAAGTGCACCTGCCTGGGTTAATTCTTCTCATGATAAGCAGTCTGCCACTCGTCTGCATCTCCCACGTTCTGATGAGTAATTTCTTGGGGCTAGTCAGATTTGTCTGAATCTTTGCTCTTTCTCAGACAGATAAAATGCCAAATATTTATACACTTAAATAATTAAATAGGGGGAAAAAGGGTACTCATATTTTTCATTCTACGTGTTTGAAACTTATTGATTTAATAACTATCTCATTTGCTTTCTGATTTTTGAAATGTCAGGTTCAATAACTGGATATTTCATTTGTGAAAAAGTTGTGCAGTGACTGTCATTTAGAAGTCAGCATTAAGTAATAATGCCCTAAGGAATGTGTCCGACAAGGATTTGGAAAGATGTGTGTGTACTTAACTGGACAGTTCCATTCACATCAGTGATACTATTCTTGTAAATAAAGTTCAGCACATGCATAGCTTCTGTAAAAAGTTAGATTCATACAATGCTCTATTTTTCTATGTGATTTTGTGAAATACTTGGCATTGGAGATGTTGTTTGATAATTGTTGTCCATTTTGGTCTCTACTGATCACTGATATTCAAGTGCTTGCAGTTTAATTTTTAAATTATCCAGGATATATTCCCGACTTTATGCAATGTTGCCCAGTCATTTAAGATGAGCCCTATTTTTCTGCATTCCTTTTGCAGAAGAGTGATGGCATATAACACAAATGAAAGGGTCCTACTCCCAACCCGCTATCAAACTAATGTCCCTGACATCCAGACAGGAAGGCATCAAGCATGTCAGCTTTTTAGTATTTGGGTCAAAGATGACTTAAATAGGGGTAAGACGGCGCAGCAGAACAGTGACCAGGTGCAAGTTCCA
Organism: Scopus umbretta; assembly: GCA_013400535.1. Taxonomy (NCBI): domain Eukaryota; kingdom Metazoa; phylum Chordata; class Aves; order Pelecaniformes; family Scopidae; genus Scopus; species Scopus umbretta. The sequence goes on along the minus strand of VZTL01056585.1, from coordinate 62,464 downwards.
GCTCTGTGCATCAAATTTTATCCTTGACAGTAATTTGTGGGCTGAACAGCACAATCAAAAGTTAGATGCTCCAAGGTAGTGTGGTCTTTGATGAATAATGCAGGCACCGATCTCGGAGGAAAGAGATAAAAACAGAATGAGATTGTCCAAAATCCTGCCTTAACAGCAGCAAATAGCTCCCAGTAATGATAACTCATTCTCATTGAGCCAGAACCTGGCTGTGGCCATCATGCTCCTCAAAGACTGCTGTAAAGTTTCTCCCTGCCCCAAAGCGAGGGAGGGGAATGGGAATCCAGGCAGAGCCTCCTTGCAGGCCCCTGCAGGAGTATCTCTTCCTGGGCATGAAGAAGTTGGTTCTCTCTTAGCCCCTGGAAATGGTTCATGAGTGGGGTATAGCCACACTTTCTGTAGTAGGGCAGGCTGGACTTTTAGGGCCACATTACACTCCACAAAAGACGTTAGGAAGAAGTAGTCAGCAAAAAGAGTGAGAGGCAGGTGAGTGTTCCTTTAGGACAGGTTTTTTTCTCTTTAAATATGTCATTGGATGAAAAAGGGTCTTATCTACAGCCCTTTTTAAAGCATTATTTCCTAATAAATTGAGGCTTCTGTAGTCATGATATCTGCTTATCATTTGCTAACGGCTTTTGAATGTTAGCCAAGGTTTGATAGAGTTTAAGTTTCCATGCAATTAGGTCTCTGGGCAACAGCAGGGAAACCCAAATGAATGCCCCATCTGGTAGGAGAAGTGGCAGTGGGTGCTCAGCCCTGCTGTCAGGTACCACCTTTCCTGTGGTCCACAGCAACTCCACCACCCTTGTTCTACAGAGTGGTTACAGATGGTGGTGGTAAGATATTGCCTGGGACTTTTCTTTCATGGCTTGTCATGATCTGCCCCACAGACTTTTAGATCCTGAAATGATCCGTCTGTGAGTTCAAAGAAATAGCAGAGTAAATCCCCAAGAATTTGGGGTGGTTGTAATTTGCATTTTTGCAGTCTTGTAAAAGGCAGCTGATTTAAGGCATAGAGATCATTTAAGGACAGAGGCTATTTAAAAGGGCTTTTCACACTGTGTCCTACCAGAGAATAAATACTTAATGTACATCAGTGTTTGAGCTCTCTGCTAAGGTTGCCAGCTGTGGTGCGGCATTTTAATGATGATGCCTTAGCTGCTTATGTGTTTCATATGGATGTAGAATAATTACAACAATGCTGATCTAAGCTCCAGCCTTGCAATTTTTTCCTTCACAATACAGCCCATCTTCCCCTACTGTGTGATGCCTATGACATGGGACAACCCTGCTGTGGTTCCTGTTGCAACTGGATTGTGCCTGAAAGCTTTAATTCCTACTTGATTAAATTCAGTGGAATTGTTCCAAACTAGTATTTTCCTTATATAGTCTTTTTTATTTCTTCTAATGAAATTGTATTTTAGACTATTTATTTTTCAGTGTTGATTTTGTCAGAATTTGGTAATTTTCAAGTTAGTAATTCCCTAAAGTAACCTGTTCTATTTTTGTTTCTTCCAGTGAAATATAAATTATCTTTTAGACTATTTGTTTTTCAACATGGATTTTGTCAGAACTTCTTTGTCAGTAGCTTTAAAGTAAGTGGGAACACCCAGATCATTGTAGGAATGCTGCCTATCTGTGGTGGGGAAAAATGTCAGAGTATTTAAGGATCAGGTGTATGAGACAGGCGCAGAGCAACCAAAGGGAGTTATTTTGAAGGCCAATCTGGTCGTCTTTAAACTTTTTGCCCTAGTCCAATTGATTTATCCCCAAGTAAACACCTTAGACACAAAATTATCAGCCAGAATATACTCGGGGTGTTTGATTTCAGTTTTATTTGAACCCTTTTGAACCCCTGAGGAATGAATTCAAGAGCTGAGTGGACAGACAGGATGGGTCATTTAAAAAAATCTTTGACAGGCAGTTTATGGTTCACATCAATCCTCTTCAAAAGTAGGTCAAAGATTGAAGTCATCAATGTGGGAGATGAAGAGCTCTTCCATGCAAACTTCAAATCTCTTAGCGTAATTGAATTATTTTGCTGTAAATAAGGGACATGCAAGATAAGTCCAGTTTCTGGCATGAAGTGTAACAAATTTTGAGTTCCTGATTCTGTTCTACATATTTGTAAATAATGGGTTCATATTTTAAAACTCCCTGTCTTAATATGAAAAGGAATTTATGTGTCACAGTAAAATATGAAATCAAGAACAAATAGCTATGAATACAGATTATGTTTTCTCCAAGAAGTAATATCACGAAAGACAAAAGTAAAACTTGAAGAGGTTTATGTTAAATCTGTTTGGGATGCTTTGCTAAAGACTTAGTGCCAATTTTTTTCAACACCAAAATTATGGCTGAGGAAAAATGTATTAATTTCTTTCTAATTCTGAAAAATAATTTTTAAAAAAGCTTGATATGCACACTGTCATTTTTAGAAATGCTACATTCTGACTTTCTTCCAAAACAACTTCTGTGGAATAAGGTGGATTAAAAAAAAAAATTCAGATAATGAGCATATAACTCCACAGTTCAGATCGGTTGACCCACATGCAAGCAAGAAAGTATCCTATGTTGATGCTTTGCTGTGGGTTGGTTTTTTCTTTTCTTCCTTCAGGGCAGGAAAAGCATTACCCTCCAAACTGTATTTGGCTGTTGTCCCAAGAATAACCTTCACACTGGAACGATGACAGGTCTTTCATTTGGCCTGCCTTTATTGACTTGTCCCTCCTTTTTCTTGCCTTCCTGACTTTGCTCCCAAATCAAACCATTAAACCCAAAGTTTAACAAACTGTATAATCGGTTGATCTCATGGGCTTTTTTTTCTCTGTTAAACTAGGTTTAAATTAGGCTCTAAACATTTTAGATCAGGCGAGTTACCTTGTTCTGCAAAGCTCCAAGTGAATTAGTGGCTCTTAAGAGGTTGTAATTATTGTTTTATTAAGCTCTTCCTGTTCATTGACATGCCTGGGCCTGTCCACTGGATGTCAGAGTCCTCTTGCCAGCAGGAAGGCAGCCCCTTTTAACATGTTGTCTTCCTCTGCCTTGTCTCCACAACATAGAAAAGCTACATTCTTACTTCATTTCAAGGAGAACTCTTTGAGAAGGCAAGACAGTTTTGTATGTTAAAGCTTAATATCCAGCTTGACTCCTAATTCAAGTGAAATATGTAAGTGGTTTTAGCTTGCCAGTGATGTATTTAGTTAAAGTAACAGCTTTTCATGATGGTGTTCGCAGTCATTTAAGCTGCCACTAGAGAAGAGAGCAACATGGTCCTCTGCAGCCTGTTGCGTCCATTCCTGTACAGCCGTGCTTGCCCCAGCGACTCTTGCCTGAGTTGCCTCCTGTAGATAGAAGTGCCAGTGCACCCTTCAGGCAAGGCTTCTTGCAGTGCAGCATGGCCCGGTTTTAACTTGCTGTGTATCTCTGAGTGAGTCTTGGTGCCTTTCCCATGGTCAGAGCCAGTCCTCTGATCCTTCCCAAGCAAGCTACAGGTGTACCTGCCTTTGAATTCCTGTTTGCCGCCAAGCTCACCGACTTCCCAGCACACCTGATTGCCTGCCTCCCTCCCTCCTGGCTGGTCATTGCAATCACCAGAATTTCCGTTCTGTTCAAGGCACTCTTTCACCCAGGTGCTTCCGTTTCCCTCACATTCCCCAGGATGGTCCCCCCTAGTCTAATGATGGGGTGACGGGGTGGTGCTTTCGGCCCTATGTGTCTCCAGTGCACTAGCCTCTATTTACTCATGCCTTACCAGCTAGGGGGTTGCTTCTGGGCAAGACATTTTGGAGTGTTGTAGTCATGTGAAACATGCCTATAATTACAAATGAGGGATATCCGTATTCCAGGCAGCAGGCCATGCAATTCACAGCTCCACTCACAGCTCCCTGTGATGTATCACTGACGCTGATGTGTTGTAAACTTGCAAGGACAGGCAGAGAGGCAACAGTGTAATGGAGGAGGGTATTAATTCACTAGTGATTGAATCAGATTTCATCAGTTGTAAAACTAGAGTGGATCAGTTTTCAGTTGCCGCTGGTTATCTTAGAATATTAGTAGTAATTAGCGAGCTATAAATAGATAAATTTAAAATATTTGAAGTTCTAGCCAGAGGAAAAGTCTGACTATAGATTTCAGTAAACACTTAGATAGCATGGCTCCTGGCATGCCGTTCAGGGAGTGGGTTCTGTCAGAGTGTGCAGTTCAATGGCATTTGGCTGTCACTGATTATTCAGAAATGAAGTGAGAGAAGCAGGCTGTATTCCTGTCTGGGCAGCAAATAGATTGACCTGAATCTGAACTTCTTACCAGGTGCCTGTGTATATCTATAATGCGTGTGCATGATATATTGCAGTAACTATGAATTTAATTTTTATGTTGCCAGTGTCACTTTGAAACAAAATGGGACTAAAGTTCTTTCAAAGGCTTTGGGAAAGCCCTGACTGCAGAATAACATTTGCATTGACTTCTTGGTCCTAAAACTCTAATTAAATTATTGATTATGAAGCTGTCTGCTTTCTTAATAGTTCCTAATGTAACAATTAAAGCAAAGTAAGTAATTAAAAATGAAAAGACCGGTCCACAAGTACAATCTTCAAAAGGTCATTTGCAACTTAATCGCTTTTTTCAGAGAGGCAAGAATAAAACAAATGAGTCCTTAGTAAAAAAGCAATTTAGCGCATGTATGAGCGTAATAATGTTCCTATCAGATTACCACTGGCCACACAATACCTAAATTAATTAAAAATAATAGCTAAGTTTACTTAGTTGTTATTATATTAATACCTCTCTTCCCAGACCAGAGCAGCAGAAGAGCAGTAGAAGGTACATAGCCATAGAATGCTTCTCCTCTGGACAGCTGATAACCAAGGCAGAAGCCTTCAGCAAAAGAGAGCGTAAAATAAGCCTTCAGCAAAAGAGAGCGTAAAATTTCAGTGAAACCATTATGTTATTATTTAACATCATAAACAATGCTTTGTACTACACAGACCATTTATTAGCAACTTTTTTATAGGCATGAGAAGTAAAGGGACATTTTTAGAGGTCAGTCAAGTTGGCCCATGGATATTTGTAGGTGTGAAAGGTAGCAGGGAGGAAACCACAAAGGCACTTGCCAGAAAATTTTCAAAAGACCACTCAACACTGTTGCTTTTGACAGAGCAGAAGTAAGAGGTGATGCTGGAGGATTTTAGAACTGATAGAAAGTTTGGAATCTACAAGTGAAAAATAGCCACTCATAAGCAAGGTGCACAGCCAGGCGCTGTTTACCTTCCCCCTGAATGGAGAGCTGTAGGGGTTTTGCACTGATTGTGTTCTGTACTGTGGGCTTTTCACAAGGTGATCATAACGTTATATGAAGTAGAAGCAGTCACAGCTTTTGCATCATCTCTGAAATTTAGCTATCATGTGCTGACAAGCCAGGGAAGGAAACATATTTGAGATGAAAGCTCTATTACAAATACTTTACCCTCTGCCACAGATCTTTCTGTATAAAATGTCTAGCTTACATATCACTGCAAAAGCAGCTAATTGGTGCAGTAGTTCATAGGTATGAAGACAGCCTGTTCTGGAGCCTGTTACAAACATAGTTCAGAATCACCATACTGCTTGCACACACAAGCTAATTGTAAACTAAGCCAAACTTTGAAACATGGATGTGGAAATTTGCTAAACAAACACCTGCCATATTCAGCACCTCCTGTGCCTGTAGAATATGTGTATTCCTGTGCACAGGGAAATTCATTAAACCATGGGAGACAGAATTCAGATAAGCACGTACATCAAAGAAATACATGTCAGGGGTATCTGGAAGTTGTCTAATATTGTGAGCTTTATAGACTTTTGGGGAACTGAGCTCCCATGAACAGTTACTGTGCACAGCAACTGTAAACGCTTTCTCTAGATAGTAATTGTCATGCTTGCTCAATTAGATTCTGCTTCAACACATTTGCTCAGAACCAAATCCTATTCTTGATGAGGCAGTGGGGGGAAAATTTACAATACTGTTCAGGTTGTATGAGAAATAGCAAGATCTGTTAGTCTGATAAGTTAAAGGCATTACATCTTAAATGCTTTTTTTCCTTCCACAATGAATTGTGGAATCTTTTTTCCTCAAATTTTAATTGAAGAAAGCATGACCGTGAACTTTTCCTGAAAGGTCCTCTTAGTGGATCAGCATGTCTGCCTCTCCACCTGCACGCCTACAATGGCCTGCCATGTTATGCTGAAGAAAAGGAGTGGGTAGTTTGTTATCTTTCCTTTTATCTGAATTCCTCATGAGCTATTTTTATGTGCTACTAAGTACAGAGCTGCTGTTCTGTCAGGCCGAAGTAAGGCGTCTGGACACACGTGTCTACAGAATATGCTATGATGGATTTTTACTTTTCAAATCCAAAGATTACACTAGACTCTCTCCTCCAGGCATGAGCTGTTATATATCAAAACATGTGGAGTCACTGTCCCTTCCCAGACACAGCTGTAAGAACTGAAGTTTCACAAGCCTGATGACAATGGTGACGGTGGCTACGCATTCTCAAAAAGATCTATAAAAAAAACCAAACCACACAACAAAAAACCCCTTACAAATCAATTTCCTTTCTACTAACAATAACATTGTAAAGTAAGTAACATATTTTCAATAAATAGCTTTCCAGTTTGGTAAATAACTGAATCAAAACATTGTTGGTGAATCAATCTGTTGCTTTGTATAGATTACTCCCTTCTAACCACTACTGCTTCTGTATAGATTTATTCCCATTCTGGTTCCCCACAGCCTCAGGGGATGGCTTCTTTAGACATCCGGTTCACATGTCTTTGTCATAATAGCAAAAGAGATACTGTCTGGGAAAAGGCTTGCACTGAAAAGCAGGCAGGTCTTTGGGATGACTTCAGCCGTGTGTTCAAAAAACTGGAATTTCAGAGCTTGCAAGATATTTGCTTAAAAAATATTTTCTTGCTGCTTCAATAAAGTGTAAGTAGTCAATTTTAAGTGTTATCTGCAAAATAGTTGAGGGTCCTAGTTTTGAGGGAAAAGCTGTAGGCTGTCAAATTGGTTTTGAGTAGGATGCTTCATGCAGCGTCAATGGATAGTGAAAGTTTGCAGTGGTAATTCATATTCCAAATATTTCCCATATGATAGAATTTTTGTAGTGCATATTTAATGTACAGAGAACCACCACGCAGACACAGGTATAAAACAGTTTTCTGCTCTGATACCCCCAAGGCAACAGCACGGAGAGGTGTTGTTCACATTTTATGATCCAAGGCCAAAATCCAACTCTTTGATTATAATTGAATTCAGCTTCCATATTTATAAGAATGATAGATAGTTGGGGACGTTTTCTGTTACGAGGCAGCATGGTTGGTCTAATACAAAACTGATATGAAATTTGGGAGATGCTTCTTTTCCTGACCCAGCCAGGAATTTGCTTATGAGTAGCAGGCATATCATTTCACCTCTTTTCCATCTCCCTTTCATCCTTTCTTGTTGATATAAACTGCAGCATAGGGCATGAAAAAAACACTTTAAAAAGTAAGAGTCTTGCCATCTCACAGTGTGCTGTACTAATAAACTAAAGATGATTCAGCTGAAGTCCTAAAATATGAACATATTCAATTCTCTCTTTCTGGAATCTTTTTCTCCACTTTTGTCTTTTGGGTTATTCTGTAGAAAGTATTAAATTGATGTAAATGAGATATAGACCTGGTTGCTAAAATGGTGGAGGTGGAATGAAAAAACGTTGTCCTGAGAAGGAGTTGCAAGCATTTGTACACTGCTGACATGGACGTGGGGAGACATTAGCATGGGCTATTGGAGAGGAGAAGCAATGAGGCAGCACCTAATTTGTGTTGTACGGTTCTATTCAAAATTGCTCCAGTAGCCTACCCTGATGGGATTTCATACTGCCTATAGAAATAGGAGTGCATGTTCTTTTGTTGTCTTTCAGACGAGGTAATGTGATGGCATTGTAATCGTGAAATTGTCGAAATTAGTAGTGACTCACTTCATGCAAAACTGTCTGTGCTGGTATCCTGAGACCCTCAAGTGTCCCAACTCTGCAGCAATGAATACAAGGCAGTGCTAATTACATGCTGTAATTTATGTGAAGCAACTGAGAGAGATCTGTCACTGTCACATACTGCCCTGGACTTTCCTAACAACAGGATGATATTCCAATCAGTGGTGTGAATAGCTGTGTCATTCTAGTTAACAGCCAGGTTTTCTTGCATCATAACATTTGCCCAGGCTCTTCTTCTGGAGGCAAGCTCCTCCTCAAAGTGCTGTGGGATCGCTTACAGAATTTTCTCTGTGTGCTTTCTCCTCCTGTGTTTAATGGTATCTCCTTCGTTTTCTTACAACAGATAGGCATACCTCAAGGATACACGTTTATCAAAGTAGTCAGCACGCAATTCCTCATCCCTACCATAAATCCCAGTCGCACACACTATCTCATACCAAATCCAATCACGAGTGCACTAATGCCTTCACAAACGCTATGCTGGGGTGCTTTGGGTGCCTTGTGTCCCGCTTTCCTGGCAGGCTGAGTTCCATCAGCTTCTCAGGAGTGCAGTCTCAGAGCCCTTCTTGATTGTGAGGTGATTTCAGAGCTAGGGCAGAAAAACAAGCTTCAGCAGCAACACTGTTGTCTCTCAAGTTCAGATTTCTGGCAATAGTTTGCTGCAGCACTACTAAAATTAATTGTTTCAGGACCTGAAGGGTCCTGGCACCAACACAGGAGGAACAAAATGCTGCCAAAAAGGTAGCAGCAGTTGATCCCCTGAGAACTGACTGTTCCTGCATCACTCAGCATGGTTTTGAGGACAGAAAGGATTTCAGGTAAACACTGGTTTTACAGTTTATTTAGCTTTTCATTTTCTCTAAAAATAAATACATAATTATTGCATTCCTATTTTTCCTCTCTTGTGGCGCAAGCCCAGCTTCTCTGCCTCCAAGTGGGTTTTAGGCCAGTGTTTGCAAATGATAGTATTTTACATGCCAGTCCCTTACTCAAGTGATTGTTTCTTTCCCCTCTCTCTCCCCTCAAAAGTGTTTTATAGAGAAGCAATAATCTTTCAAAAAGAAGGCATTTATCACACACAGATTGAAAACACTGGGACAAAACTGATGGGCGAGATGCAAAATTTAGTAATGTGACAAAGCCTTTGTACGTAATCTTCCCCTTTTGGTGACTAGAATAAATATCAACAGTCCAATTTTCCCCTGTGAACGAGCTCGGCTCAGCATGGGAAAGGAGGTACTCAGTGATGTACGCTGATATGACTATGCCACGGTCCTTCTTTTATTTAAATCTCTCCTATTCTGTATTAGGTTTGTGCAAAAGCAACAAAAAGTTGCTTTAGCAAGAAGCCACAGAAGAGCAGGAGTGGTCAGGACTAAAGTAAGCCAGGTGGGACCCTCTGCGTATTGCACTCCAACATCTACTCCAGTCCTGCTGCCAAACCCACCCCTCTTCCAGCCCCTTCCAGTAATGGCATGCAACTGGTTTTACTAGTTGAGACGGAACCCTAGAAAGTTGAGGCTGGGACTCGATGGTTTTTGGAAATGCAGGTAGCATGTCTGCTTGTCTCAGAGCCTGTGCCTCGGGAAGTATGCAGCCTCTTGACAAATGCCCTTGTGTTAACTCTACTTGCCATTATTTTGAAGTTTATCTTTATAATTGTGACAATTGCAGACTTTTGTAATTTTTATTTTGTTTTCCTCCTGTGTTTAGTGAAAACCTGCATACTGTCACACCATTTACATTTTAACCGTGATCCTAACCGTGTTGGTCCTGGCCATCATGCTCCCTCCTTTGGTTAAGTAAGAAATGGAGAGACCTACTCTCACTGGCTCTGCAGCATTTGGGAGACCTCATGAACGTGCCTTGTCAGGCATGTTCTCCCACCTACCCCCAAATTGTCTCTGTGGCTTTCCTGCAGTGTCACCATCACAGAGAAGGGCTATGGGATAACTTAAAGTCAGACCTTTTCACATAAGAAACTTGGGGCCCAAGTATTATATTTTCCACAGCTAAAGTGTTAATAAACTTCAGTCATATTTATAATAAGTATAATTTGAATTTCAAAAAATGCCAAGTTCATAGGAAATAGGACATGCAAGATACTTTGGGGGGGTGACAAAAAAAAAAAGAAAAAATCCCACAGTTTTATCCTGGGAAAAACTGTGTAACATATTTGAATAATTTTGGTTTAGGGGCAGGTGTTTTTGTGAATTTGGTTCCTTCTGAAATCTTTCCTTTCCAAATCTGGAAAATGGATTTTGCATGATCTACTATGGATTTGCAGAGTATTCCCATTTTTGGTTCCCTTTTAATCACGTTATTAAAAATTAGCCCTTTGTCAGTTCTTCTCTGAATAATGCAGAGCCTCATGTCTCAAATTCCCCCTGCCACCGACAGCAGCAGACATGACCCGTGATGATGAAGTTCAGCTGGATTCAGTTGAGCATAGGCAGGGAGAGGGCTGACATTCCCCCATGGGGGACTGCTTTTCTGAGGCTGGCTGAGGACACCCTACAGCTGATCAACCTTAAGGGCACACATGCACTCCTCTCCAGTACAACCTTTCTGAGACCTGACATCAGGGCACGTGACATCTCTGGAGCTTGAGGGCTTGATTTGAGAAGAATAATTGCCCTTCTTTAAATACAGCAGCTTTCCTGTGGCTAAGACTGGGGGGGGGGGGGGGGGGGGTTTTTTTTTTTCTTTTGGGATTTTTTTTTTNTTTTTTTTTCCTTTGTGACATTCTTTTATTGTTACTTTTGGTTTTTGTTTTAAATCTGGAGACTACTCTTTCTCTGGAGGAAAAATGTGTATACTGTTATCAAGGTTTTATCTTTGACTTAGATCCCAGTGTTTCTGGTAGAGCATCACTTGCTATAAATGAGAGTTAAACAATTGTTGAACATGTACATGCAAGTTAAAAAGTCTGTGTCTACGAGTAGGTGGGGAGTGTGTGTGCACACATTTTTCTGGATATATTTTGCTCTTTCAGAAACATCAATTAGTAGTGAAGAGTAAATAGTTGTATTAAACATAAAAAGATAAAGACATTAGTATTTGATGCTGCATAAAAAATAAAAAAGAAGTAAATAGTGTCTACTAGTGTAAAGATCAAAAATGGATTGGTTTGTGATCACAGCCCATAACTGCCTGCTATTTGACTTAGACGTGCTACTTTTGAAAAGTTTGGTTATTAAATTAACAAAGCAACTTATATTATTTACTAGTCTCCCTCAACATTACCAAGTGGATTGCATTTCCTAATTAGCATGTAAGGAAATAGATAATAAAGCTTTTCCCTAAAAATATGTGTTGCCAGTTTTCACACCTTTATTCCAAATTTTCTCATTTTTAACCTGCCAAAATAAAATAAATGTCTGTTGGGGGTATGAAAAAAGTAATTACTTTCCTTCTCCTTTAACTTCCTCTTAATTAACTTTTAATGTATGCTGTTACTCAGGGAGCATCCCTTAATACTAAATGTGTCTAAAACAGAAAAGACAGAGATTTAAATGATTTAGATAAACATCTGCCTGACATAGAGGCATAAAAATTACAGATTCAGAAAAACAGTGGTTTACTGCCAGCATTTGCAGACAAAAAACCACAACAAATTGTTTTGTTTTCCTATAAATCGTCTTCCCTTGTGTATATGAGCTTAGAGGAAATGATCAAGCCTTCAGGTGCGGGTAACACAGATTGGAAATAGTGTCTAATAATTTAAGCTTTCTGAATATCACCAAATTGCGCTATGAGCATCACCAAATTAACAGAGATTTTGAAGGAGGACATGTTCTTTCTGGTATAAAATTCCATGTTTTGACTTGTTCTAGAGCAGCCCTCTTCTTAATTTAAGACAAGAAATGGAAAAAGTGTTGTGGTTTTTCATAGAAATCATTCATGGAATCATTAAGGTTGGAAAAGACCTCTGAGATCATCTAGTCCAACCGTCAACCCAACACCACCATGCCTACTAAAACATGTCCAGTTTCTATCCATAGTTTCTGCCTACCTGACTATATAATGCTAACCCATACTGGTATTAAATAATTCTGTTTAGATAAATTGGTTTTGTCTAGCAATTTAGAGCAATCTTCTAAAGCAATATGTGGTAAGAGTGTATTAAAATAATTGCCTGCTATTTATTTTCAGCAATATTCAGCTGTCAGAAATGGTATAATAAAAAGAAATATTTTGTCAAAATCACAAGATTTCCAATAGTTGAATCAATAGAGTAAATACAATTATCGTTGTATATAGTTTTCAAATAATGACAGAGATTAAGGATGTGTTACAAACCTAAACATAAAATCTCTCTTAAGATTGTTTGCAAATTAACTGACAAAAGAGAATTTTATCATAAAATGCTGATTGACCCAAATATTTCTGTGGAAACATCTTTATTACACAAGCTTCTCTTACACGCTAGGCAACGTCCCAGTGAGAATTTTCTTCATCCCCTGGAAGGGAGCAGGGGGGTTTCAGTGCCAGCCCCCCCAAAAAGGGCATCTGGGGTGGGCAGAGCACAGACCTTGGAGTCTGCAGGCCTGCGGAAAAGAGCTGTTCTGCTGCTGAAGACCTGGGGAGCCCAAGTATGTCTGACTGGAATTGATACTGTCGAAAAATCTATCATAAATAGACATTTGGATCCCCATATCTTGTGTTAGATACATAAAATGAGTCATGCAGGTTTCCCGCCCCCCCCCCCCGCCCCTTTTCGCTTCTTGACTTCAGCATAATACTGTGCAACTGGAGACATACCAGAATAGAACAAACGTAAGTAAAAAACACATCCACCAGCATCTCACAGTGTTTCTCAAGAGTTTGAGTCAGGTGTGAAGGGACACGATGTTGATTTCTTTATCAAGACGCATCAAACCTCAGCTTCACTCTCTGCTGTATAAGCCACGCTGTTTTCATGGCACTCTCGTACCCCACTGGAAAGTGTTTCCACTGCAGTCTTTAGCCCACTGCTTTGGGCTTTTGTGTTATTACAAAAGCACTACTCTCTGGCTCTAGTAATTCATCTGATGGCAGAACATGACTGACTTGAACTGAGTTGTGTAGTCTGCCTTACAGTAGTGGTGTCATAACTCAGAAGTGTCGCTTGCAATAGCTGGTGTACTTGAAAATTCATAGCGTATGTTTCACGCAGGGGAAATGCTGGTTCTGAGAGAGGTGTATCCAAGTTTTCTAGCCTAATTTTGGATCTCTGAACAATGATGAAGTGACATCCTTCCTGGGAGGAAGTGGTTTTTTAATAATCAAACAATTCTGAGATTGTGAAAAAAACTTCTGACTCGGATTAGGATGAAAAGTCAATAATTTGAAGACTTTCTGTGTATCAATACATGGATAAAATCCCTGTTCTGAACAACCAAACTGTAGTGTTGCCAGAATTTTGAAATATTCTCCTTTGACAATTTTGAAATACTTTTCAGTTTCTAAATATACTTAAATCTAAACTTGTTAACATTTTAGGACAGAAAGTTGTTTTGACTCAGTAAGCCAGAGCTTTTTAAAAGGTGATTTTCAACACCTCTGATATTTATTTTACCAAAAGCATGTCAGTTGATTTATTTAAACTCACCTGTATCTTGATCAGGTTTATTGTTTAAAAAGTCTTTATTTCCCCCCAGCAAGCATATTGTCAATACCTACCTCACTTGTTCCAGTTGCCAACGCTTCTGTTGATGAGAGGACATGAATTAAAACATGAAAGAAAGTATAAAAATTAGTAAAATCAGACCTGTGTGCTGGGACTTCAGGACTGTTCTCACATGAAAGCTCTGGAATAACTGTACGTTCTGATTTCTTCTGGCTGGATTGGACTCCATCTATGATCTCCCTTTATTAATGCACTGATGAGAAGCGTCACATATGGCACCTGTGGCTGCACAGCCCAGCAGTGTGGGTGTACCCTGACGTATTGGGAGCTTGCTTTGGATGTTTTATATTGCGACTGAGGGGCTACAGTCCTCTGTTGCCAGACTCTCTGTTACCTTCTCTCCTTATTGCATGGATCCTGCTGTACTAAACCCGACATACTGCTATGAGCAAAAGCAGTCAGAATGATATACGAGGTGGCTTCAAGACAATAAAAATTAGGTAGACCTTCGCCGTTCTCTGTCAGCATCACTGTGCCATTTTTTGAGAAGAGGGATCTGGGTGTGTAGGAAAAGAAAGACGACAGCGTACAGTAGAAAGATTGTGTTTTACTTCCATATTGGGTAACTATGGATGGTGTAGGTTAGCAATGAGAAAGATGATAGAAAGGATAAAATCAAGTATAAATGAGAAATATGTACTAAAAAAGATGGAAGTAAAAGCAGTGAAAGAAGAGAAAGCAGTGGTGTCAGGAGGAAAAGAGGGCATTAAAGAGCTTAAGGAAAGGAAACGGCAAACAAAAAATCAGGATGTATTATATATTTTTGGTATCTGTTTTCTGCTCAGAGGCTTCTACCAAATAAAAGGCTCTATAATAGTGATTGATTTGTAATCTCCAGTGTCATTGCCCTCACTTTCCCCCAAAGCCATCTGGAGGCTGTCTGTAGACAGCCCATTGAAAAGTATGAATTGCAGCAAAGAAATTCTGCGTGGCAGAAAGACGGGTTGGTAATCAATTCCCTTCCTGCCAGGCAAGGCTGCTTTGCTCCCTTCGCATTTGCTGTCTGGTATCCTGTCTGCAAAATGCCATCAGAGATGGTACCCAGGGAGGAGCACAATGATACTAGGGATTACAAATCAATCGTTCCCATTGTTGCTGGAGCCTGCCATTGAACACTGAAGACAGACAACACGTCTCTCGTTCAATAATTTTGTTGTTTGTAAGGATGAGCAAAAAATTGGGTGGCTTTTCAAGATTCACTGCTCTCTCCAGGCCAGTGGTGCCCAGCGGCTCGATGTCCAGCTGCGGAGTGAATTAGTGGTGGTAGTGCGGCCGGGCTGCCCAGGGTGTGTGGTTGGGGGGAGTGGTGGGACAGGCATGCTCCTGTGCGACTGCAGAACTCGTTCTTTTCAAAGCCTGGGTCTTCCTATGTTTTCTGTCCTTTTTGTGTGTCCAAGGAGCCAGGCAGACAGCATTTTCAGGAGAAACGTGTACTGTCTGCTTAGAAGTATGAACAGAGAAGGCTGGGACCTGCTTATAACGAGGAAGGGCAGTACTGGAGGTTTCGCAGCTGTAGTATTCTCAGACAACAGAGCAAGGTTGTGGGAGCAGGAGAAAACAGCCCCAAACTGAAAACCCAGAGGAGAACAGCTTTGGGCCAAAGTGCCAGAGCACTTGTAGCAAAGAGGCAGCACATTCCCAAGTGTGAGCTCTCCCCTCCTCTGAGGCCAAGGTGCCAGGCAAGGGCCTTCAGCAGCTGAGGAGGAGGTTAAGGTATTGGGTAGGAGCACTGTCTTGCACCCTGCTGTGGAGCTCTGAGGTGGGATATGGGTGTTTAGCAGATACCGTGTAGCTGCACCGTACACGTCGCCCTGGCCCAGGCAGGGAGGACGCAGGGAAGTGCAGCCATGCGTCGCAGCGGGAGGCTGGAGGTGCCGGGGTGGGCATGTTCCACTGCCGCACAACTCGGGCAGGGCCCTTTCAGCGCCCCTGCTAGGGATACAAAAGGAATAAATAAAAATGTAAAAGAGGAATTACTAAAACTGTCCCTTGATAACTAAATGGTAGATCATAAATTGGAGTGTCTATGCAAATGAAGTAAATAATTAAAAACTCCAAGAACAGCACTGACTAGGTGGTTGATGGCTGGCAATTATAAAAGCTGAATTTTTAATATGCATACATCTAAGGAGCCAGTAAAAATTAGCTCCTAGACTAATGGACTTGCCTTTCTTCCAAGGCAGAATTTTAATGAGAGCATTATTTATAGCAGAGCCCAAGAACGAGCATTTTCTTGCTTAGTCTCATTTCTTCTTTGCTGACACTTTATTCATTAACCTCTGAACTTCTTTAGAGAAGAATAATACTCTACACAGTGGAGGGCAAAGATCACCTTGACCCCCTGAAATTAGTCATGGGTCATACATTGTTAAGAGAGTTACTTCTTCTAACAAATAATGTTTATAAAACCCTGTTGGTGATATGTCCTCATTTCATGCTGGTTTCGGAGTCATTTATTTGCAGTTTAGTTCACTGAAGAGAAAATGAACATAACGTGATATCTCATAGTGCAATGCTTCTTGTGCCGTCTTGTCTTGTACAGTGGGTAGATATACATCCCAAGGAGACCTGGGAGGCTATTCTGGCCATATATTCTGACCGTGGATAAGAGATGCTCCGTGTGTGGCTTGAAGACACGCAAGGGCATGAATTTCTTTTTGAGCTGAGACACTAGCTCTGCCGTGTCATTGCAGTGACCCTGCTGTACAGCAGCACAGCTCGCACAAAGGGCAGAGCCCTGCCACATCAGGGATCACAAACCTGGGCCAGCCTCTGCTGCTGTGGAGAGTCCACTGGCTGGAGGGGGAGCCGGGGGCATCCTGCTTCCTGCTAAGTCCTTACAGGGAGTCAGGGTAGAGGACACAAGCCCTGCGGAGCTAGCTGCAAACAAAACCAACGTACTTTGGTTGAGATTTTAAAATTTTATTTGAAAATTTGGAGAAATGGAATGTGAGTTTATAGGTCATTTGCATTTAAAGTGCTTCATGTGTTTTCCTTTTGAGCTTCTATTTGTTAAATGCATATTTTTTCTAATTTAAAAAAAAAAAATCCTTGTCTGTCTTTCAGTAATCAGGAAGGATCTGGCTTATATTGAAAAATTACAAAAACAATGAAATTGATGAAAGAGCTCTACTTCTCACATCTGGGAATAACTACTTATATCGTCTCTAGTGATGAAGGAGACAGGAAAGGAGAATGAACAAAAAAGAAAACTGGTTTATATTTTGGGGGGTTTTATAATCAAATCACACTGAAAGCATTTTTTTAAAAAAATTAAAATGGCATTTCTCATTTTTAAAAAAAGTGGTGTCTTCTGAAAAGACAAACTTTTAGTTGTATTTGCTTCTTTACTAATTGAAATTGTGTGGCTGAAAATTTTGAACTGTAAAACATACATAGTAGGCCAAGAGTCATGCCGAGTGCTCACTGTATCTGAGAAATGGAATGAAATTTTGCTCAGCACAGCTCAGCTTAAATGTAGTGTCAGGATTCCTCCTACAGCTTTCAGCTACGTATGCCAGCATACTTCCTTTACTCCATGTTGTAAAATGGGCACTAATTCCATTCTCATTGGAGAGTAAGACTTCAACAGAGGCTCAGTCTGTTCCAGGGTGTAAAATGCTGTGTAAGTAGTACTTTTTATTTATGACAGCTCTTATAACAATGTTCCTGAAATTTAGATGTTCAAGTGATTGAGCACTGAGAAGATCACTACATAAGAAGTAGCGTTTAATTTGGTAGATGCCTGAATATTGTTATGGAGCAGGATTGTTGATGTGCATGTCTAATGCAGATAATATTTTTGGGGGATTAATTTTTAAAACTCTTTGCATTTTGACAGTAATATCTGCTTTCTAAGCTATGTCTATATATCTTAGGAAGTTATCAGGTCTGTGTCTGACTCGGGTACTCTTTCATCTTGCTGAGTGCACATGACAACACTCAGAGACATAGAAGGGAGTTTGGGAATGTTATTAACTTTCCATCACTGGAGTTGCAGGCAGGTTTGAGACACTAAGGCCAAGACTTTAGCAGGATGCAAAAGTGAATGGACATTTGTATGCATAATGAGACCATACAAAGTGTCAAACCTAAAATGTATTTCATATATTTTTAATACAGATAGCAACTTTAGACTTGAGAACATGAAATAATCTTTCTGGACAGCATAACCACCTGTTCCGTAAGAGAATCTTCCTCAGACGTAGCTAGTTTTGTGTGCAACTGGGTTGGAAGACTGGAGGCGGTATACCGGGGCACAGCACTTCCCATGGTCTGGAAATTTTCAGCTGGGGTAGAAAGGACTTTCTCTTGTCCAATGTTAGTAAGTAGTGTGGAGGTGACCTGGAAAATGACTGTGAACCCTCAGCTGCAAATTAGTGGCTCAAGTATTGTCTTGGTCATTTCATTTTCCTTTGCTGTCAGTTCACTGTCTATATGGAGTGCATCAGCCCTGTCAACTTCCACTTTTAGGGAAACAGCCACTGGGCAAAACCAGCCAACGCAGCGTTGCAGCGCCATAGTAAATGACTGAATGAACTGAACTTCTGAAGTACTCCTCCGTTCTTTCCTTCCCTGGTCCTACTCCTGGTGGTATAGCTCAGAGCTCAGTGGTGTAACTGTATATATACTGTGTCTGAACACAAAACTTCTCCACTCAGCCTACTAGAAGTGCCCTAGTTTGCATTTATTTTCCAGTCTTTCTTCCCTGCTCTTGGCTTTGCAGGTATTTCCTGAAAATGTACTTGTTTCTCTCATTATACAAAGTTCCACTGAAGTTCAAGCTTCCGTGGCTCTGAAAATCCTGGCCATTTTATCTAATGAAGAATAAGTAAAAAGTGTCAACTTTTTTTCATTACAGTTAATAGGCAGCTTTAGAAAACCAAACTTTGGAGGTGCTCCCTTCCATGTATGATTAGGTCAAATTCTTGTGGTTCTCTCAGGTACAGATATTCACCCAGAAATGACAGCAGCTCCCAACAGCCATTATTAGTCTGTGCAGAAACCTTGTGCCTTTGCACACAGCTCACAGTGGGAACACGCTATAAATCCAGCTTCAGCGCCTGCCAGCTGTCTCAGTAGCCCCTTCAACAGCTTTGTATTCTGTGGCTCAATTCTTCGTTACCTGCAGGTTCACAAGTGTTAGGTGCTCCTGCCGTATAAGGCTTTGTCCCCTAGCCCAAATTTGTCCCCTAGCCTAGCTCAACCTCTGTGTGGACTTGCTCTGTCAGCAATAGCGTGCACAGGTTTTATTGAACGTGCCCCATTCTCCAAGACCATCTCCAGGGGACCTTTCAAAGAGCAGCTGGGAAGTGATCGCCTGACAGATCTCTACCCCAGCATAGCTCTGTGCTGTACCCGAACGTGGTTTCTGTATTAAGTCCTTTCAGCCACGAGTCACTCAAGACATTGGGTGAAAGCCACTCTGCTCCCATTTGAATTGGGGGCTTTTCAAGTTGTCACTTGTATTTTAGTTCCACTCTGATTATTACATTTTTATTCATTCTGTCTTGAAAGACTCATTGCCTATTGTAACTGCATGTCCATTTTTTTTCCCTTCTATGAGGACTTCATTTACTTAGAAATACCAAATGTATTACAGAATAAGTAAAAGTAGAAAGCTTTTATTTTACCCTCAACTAGCTGAGGACTTGGCAGCTACGGGGTCCAAAGCGTCAGGAATATGAGGAAAGAAAACATAATGGCCAAGGAAAATAAAGAAGTGACCTTCTGTATTGTAAAATGTTGCAATCGGAAACAATTCATATTTCCCTGCTGTCAACATGTAAGCATTCAACAACAAATCCATACCATGCAATGGTGAGTGGTTCTCTGTCTTCATTTTAATCTGTGGAGCTCATTGTGGCGGGAGGAGCGCAGCAGTGTTGGGAAAAGGGAATGACTTTTACCAGGAGTGTGTTGCGGCTGCCCCTCCCTCTTTCCCAAAACAAATTCACGGGGCCTTCGAGGCTTTAACAAGAGTCAGAACACAGACATTTGTTGTCTCCCCCTCTGCTTTGTGTTCCTCCCTGGCTGCTCCTCCCATCATCTTGCTGAAGGCTGTGTTCTTCTCTTGTTTGCTTCACACTTTAATTTCCAGGGGTTTTGCCGTAATGTTGTGGCTTCTCAGCATAGGAGGGTTACCTACCGTTCCCGGGGCGGAGAAGATAGGAAGAAAAAAGAAGTCCCAATATCAGCTTCTGAGAGACAATGGTCTGTACTAGAAACCTAGCTATTCAATCACTGCATTGAACAAGGGCAGATTTTCATCAAAAGCAGCTCCTGGAGGGGTTACTGACTTTGAAGGAAATACATTAATTAAAGCATTCTACAAAATAGTGGGTGAAGAAATGCATAACATTTCATCTCGATTTTGTGCTACGCTGAGCACTTTTTTGACCTTCATCTCCAAATGGTAAATGGAAATGGGGTTTTGAAAGCCTTTCTGCGTTCTGGTAGCACAACTTGATTGTTTCCTCTGCAGTTCTTCCTAGAAAAAAAAAAAAAAAAAACAGAGAAAATATGATACTGTTCCCACATTTGCAGCTGAAGCTGTTTAGAGCCCAGGCAGACTAACATTAACAAATGATGATAATTAGACTTGATTTGCATATTAAAATTGTCTTAATTAAACACTGATTCTGTAAACGTTTAAAGGCTGTAATCGATCTTTTGCAGGCGCTCTCGGTTATTTATATGATCTAATAAAGGCTAGAGGCTTTGTTAATGAGACCTCTATTTCCTAACTTGTATGTGTCAATGAGATTATTTCACCGACAATTACAGAGCAGACTGCCATTAATAACTCACAAAACCTGAATGCTGGAATTCTTTTGTCTGAGGCTACGTACACGATATAACTCCTTTAATGGGAGCCTCCTGTTTACATTTTCTTTCGGCTCAGATAGGGGCCCATGCCACAAAACTTACTAGGGAAAAATCCAGGAAAGATCTCTCCTGGGGAGTTTTTGTCAATGTAAGATCAAACTTGCAGTGTCCTGTGCGCTGTTTGAATAATGGGTCTAATATTTATACAGCGTTGAGCTTAGTCATAATACATTTGGTCCCACATCTAATCCTGGCAACTCTTGACAGTTAGGCTGAACTTTGTAAGAAACTTTTTCTAATTTAAGAGGTAATATAATCACAGTGTAATTTAACAAGCGGTCTCTGAAAAGGCTTCCAGGAGTTTTACTTCTCTTCAGTATCTCTATGCTCTTGTGACGTGGTGTGAGCATCTTAGGAAAACGGTGCTAAAACAGATGAAGAGCTCCTGCTTCTTGGACGCTAAATGTTTTTATCCCTCCTGCCCTCAAAACCCTTGTTAGCACCAGACAAAAAAATTTTGGGGAAAGTGTTCATATTGCTTTGGAATAATTTTTTCAGTGTTTTTATTATCTGACTTACCTTCTTGCACATGAAAGACTGTGTGTGTATGTATGTATGTATTTATAACTTATTATGGCATTTGTTTTGTTGTGGGATATTCCCAGTAAAGATTTTCTGGTTTCAGCCCTCTACATGAATGGTTGCATACTCTGGAGTCCTGTAAGTCCACTCACAAGATACAGTGCCAGTATTGATGGGTTGAAAAATACATTCATTCCTATTTCATTTAAGTCATTAAGTTTATTGGGAAATATTAATAAGCTTAACAAAGCTAAACCACCAGAGTGCATTTTTAATGATTAAAATAGTTTTTCTCTGAAATGATCGATAAACTCTATAAAACAGGTGGAACTTTCAAAACTGGTGTTTTGCCTCATTCCTTTCCCACCGAGACTGAAGACCGGTTTCTACTAGGAGCAGTGCTATGTTGAAAGAGTAATATTGGTAATCTTAGACTGAGATTCAGCAAGGTACTTCCAATGAGAATGTTTTGTATGACGAAAGTCAAAAGGATGTATTTACACATCTTTTGGCCTGAGCATAAGCATATTTATTTGCATAGGTAATTTCATATGCAGTGAAACTTGACATCAGGTGGAAGTTGTTTTTTTCCTAGCAAAGGCATTACCACGTGTCCTCATTCTTTGAGTGAAACTGGAAATAATGTTGTTGTTAGCTTCAGTAGGCCCCAGATCTGTTTAAATTTGTGGTATGTCCTTATGGTAGTGTAAGGCAATGACAAAAATTGATACCTTTTCACACGTTATCTGTATTTCAGCTAAACAAGAGGCCAAAAATGTGCAAGGCCTGTAACTTATAAAGCATGCAAGTTTGTGAGACAAAGTTAGCTTGTTCTTAAATGAAACAGAGTTAACCATCATATTATTGAGATAGTAGTTATGTATTTGTGCTTTGAATGCTAAATAAAACTTAGACGTCCAGCAGACTTATTAAAAAATAGAACTTTTTCCATTTCTACCCAGACCTTCCTGCTTTACTTTCTCTTTTCTGTGGAAAATCTCACTTTTGAAAATACAGACGTGAATTTGATTTTGAATTCTTAAAAAAATCTGAAATTGAAGTTGCAGAAGATTAGGAAAATTTTTGATAGGCATTTACAATCTTCTTTTTCCTTTTACTCAGAATATGTAGACAATGTATGCAGGATCTATGTACAATGTGTTTGTAAGAGCTGATTTCAACGTTTTCTCTTCCTCCGCTGGGGATTTTTTTTTTTACAAATTTTGAAACCTAAAGACTTTTTAAAATGAACTGTTCATTTTTCTTTCTTTCCTTTTTTTAAATTTTTTTTAATTTTTTTTTAATTTCAATGGCTTCTTTTTCCAATGAATAACTTCTTCAGTGTTTATAGCCAAATAGTCTGGATTCTCTTCTCTCATCTTGGTCCCTCAAGTAAGCAACACTTTCATTCCCAAAGCGGCAATAGTTGGGAAAACCGGATCATGGTAAGCAAATGATGTGCTTTCCATTTCTGTTCAGATCCTGGTTTCTTTGCCAAGACCCCTGCTTTGGAAACTAGTCAATCCCTTCCTGTTTGTTAATGGAGAAAATAAAGATCAAGGAAGAACCAGACTTCCAGAGTGCTATTCAGCAGTTGTAGGTTAACAAATGAGAACCACAGACATATTCTGTTAAGTTTGCACTCTTTTGTTTTTCTCATTTTGGTACTTTTCTCTGTACATCTGCCATTTTAAATTTGGATGAGATGCATTTGATGCATAATGACTGCCAGAACAAAATTCACAGTGTGAATGCAGGAAATTTGTTTATACCAATAGAAGTAAACATTCTCCAAATGGCTGTCAGACAATTAATAATTTTGATCTTATTGGCTTAGTCTTGATTTATACTGACTCTTTGAAGGGAGCAGCTTTTTCTTTTTTTTTTCTTTTTTTTAAACTTTTGGGCCACCTCATTTGTCTTATTTAATAATCGCAGTCGTGTATGTACCTGCTTTTGTGTCTACACTGTCTTTTTGGCTAAAAACACCTAGTTTATCCTTTCTCTTCTTAGGAAAAATAACCAGTGTTCTGGTATGAATTCACATATAGCAACAGTTTGGCATTTGGGCCAAAACTGAGCTTCAGGTTTTAAGAGCACTAAAATCCTTCAGAGTGATACCCAACTTTTCATCTTCGGATAAGATCAGAAGATAGCGCATCATGTTGCTTTGCTCAGTTGCTGATTTATTAGGACTTTTATTACAGGAGCAGAATTTGATTAGCAGGTGAAAAAATGCAATTCTTGAGTGCAGACACTGAAGACAATGCATAGGAATGGTAGATTCAGATGTAGAAGACATATTTGTGCAGAAACTGAACTATATACAACTGAACAGCTTCTCATGCCTTTTGTAGTTTTCTTGCAGGCCAGATGCTGTTCACTCCTAAACAGAGGAAAAGTAAAAACTTTCCAAGCAAGAAACTTAAATTTCAAGTGGGAAGGAAGAAAGGGTTTCCCATGTAGCCCTCTCACTTTTTCTCATATATAATTAAATTATGTATTCATAGTTTTATTCTGCTTTCATGTAATTTCATTTTCAAATCCAACAGAAATTCTTTTGTATTTCTTTTCTGTGCTTTCACTGCACTCATAACTTTTACAGTTATATTCCACCAGCAACTTCCACTCATTTATAATTAATCTTTTTGATCTTTTTTACATTAAAGCAATGGAGCTCATAATGTTTAATGTTAGACCGTCCTACTAGGTTTCCATCATTCACGCATTACTCTCCTGAAAATGGTGAGTATGCTTTGCAAAGTATTGGAATACCAAATTAATTTAAAGTAAACTCAAGTTACGATAAAAATGGGCTGCCTAATTCTGTGGAGGAAAAGGCCATATCCTGCGCTGAGAAGTCTGCAGTTAATGGGCTTTAGCATACAGGATTTCCCTGGCCATCCCTGCTCTTGCACCACTGATCCTTCCCTCACTGGAACGTCTAAACTCCAGGAGTTACAGTGGATAGGAGGAATGCAGTTACCAGATTTGGTGTTTTTTGGTGCTGACAGGGTGATGTATGTTCACCTGCCTTACGAATCCTTATTAAGATGCAGTAGCTTCTGTTGCTGAAGCCATCTGCCAATATCAACCAGAGGAATAATACACAGGTCTGCCTTTAGTGAAAGAATTTCAATATCTTTGAAGGACTTTTTTTTTTCTATTTATTTTCTTTTAAAGGAATGATGGGTCCAGCAAAGAAATTTCTCCCTCCCCCTCCCTGGATGGTCTGTCGTGGCCATGCAGGTGGCACTGTGCTCGTGTGTGATCTCCCCAAGTAGAGATGACTTTTCTCTCTCTTCACAGAAACAGGTACAGGAAGGTATCTGCTTGCTATAAAACCTTTTTTCTTCCTTATATAGTTAGAAGTTTGATGTCTCTTACATGAAGTTTAGCGAGGAGAGCATCCCACATGGTCCTGTCTGTTTAAATACTGCCTGTGGTTACAGGTTTCTGCAGACTGCAGTACAAAAATCCAAGTGTCAGTAGAAGACAAAAAGATAATTCACTTTCATCTTGAGAACAAAGCAGAACAGAGGAGCTTTTTTCAACTTTTTTAATTCATGAAACATTTATCTTAGAGTCAGGTTATATTATGCTGGCAAGAATATAATCTGTCAGCATTTCTACTATAAACTCCTGTTTTTAGTGTTTTTTAGGAGAGCCTTGGAGGTTCACTTTGAACAGATTTAGCGTACAAGGTCTTGGCCTAAAAACATACTTTTCTTCCCAATTAAGAAAGAAGAATATGGCTGTATGTTCAGTGCAAAAGACATATTAATGCTGCGTTCAGGTGAAAGTTCAGATGCAGAAAAATGAGATAATTCAGGAGTTTCCCAGAGTAAGCTTACTTTATTTTTTTTCCATGTTTTTAATAGCAGGTGTTACTAACTCTGAAGTGAAAGGAAGGCTGGTCTGTGATGAAAAGCATGGCGTTAGGCTTAGCTGGCAGGCAGAGCTCTATTTCTAGTTTCTTTTACCTACCAGCTTTAGAAAAATGCTGTTTCTCAAGTTTTTAATGTTTCACAGTATGAAAGTTGTTATATAAGTTCATGTATTTTAAAGAGATTCAAAATTCTCTTTCGTCTCTTTAAGAAGATGTAGTGAATAAAGTTGTTTTAAAAAGAAAAAAAAAGGCTGTCTGTGAGAAAGGGAGATCACCATAGTAGCAAAGATCCCAAAAGCTGATGTACTTCAACTTTGGTGTACATACCTGCCTCTCTGAATCCTTGTGTAATAAGGCACACAAATGACCATTGCAAGTTCATTTGATTCCCCAAATACAGGATTACAAAACTGAGTAATGACCTGGACTTACCCTTGGTCTAACATCAAGGAAGTCTTCCTCCGCATGAGTTTTTCCCCCAGGGTCTATTCCAAGCAAGGAGAACGGAAGCAAACTCCATGCTGAAGGTTATGTGCTTGAGCTTCTTGAGTAAAACCTGTGGTGACAGCTAGTAAAATTGTTTTCCAAATTTGTTCACTGCTTTCTGTACAGATACTGTATGTCATGTGCTCGTAAAAGCCTCTGAGAGAGTAGCTGGGAGACGGATGCATGTATGCCTTGCTCCGAGTGGTGCCCTCTGGATGAGACAGGATGGGGCAGGTGGAGAAGAGAGTGGCTCCTGCTGCAAGCAGCTGGGCTGGCCTTGCAGGGGACGCACACAGACTTCATGTGACGCAGGAAATTGCTGAAGTGAGTTATTACAGGCTGGGCTGAAAGGAGAGACTAAAGGAAAGGAGCCGTCTTGTGAAGGTAGAGAGGGGGTAGGTGTTTTTAAACTCTTTCCTCCGTTTTTTGTCTTTACCTGTCATATCCCATGAAAATGAGTTGTCTCTCTTTTAAAAATTACCTTGTGATAGCTCATGCTCTAATAAAGAGATCCAAATCCCTTTTGATGTTTCCAGTGCACCTACTTCAAGGCAACAAAGCAGGCAATTCCCCTGCAGCGTGGAGTGACTTCAGAGCCCGCAGTTCTGCTGGATGTGTCACACGTTTCCTGCAGAGCTTGCTAGTGCCTTGCTGATGCAAAGCGCAGGTAGACCAAGCAGACAGATCATGTCATGAATAAGGCAAGGTTTTGAGTAGGAGTCACGCTTTTAATTTTGCACTTTGCTTTAAAAAGGGAAGCCCTTGGCCGTATTCAGGAAGGGAGACTGAGAGAAGGGTTAGACCTTCCCCAGTGAGTCAATAGCCAGTAATCACAGTACACTTAACGTGACACCTGTTTTAGGAGAAGTTGAAGTCTAGTGAAGTGAGCTTCCTAAGCACAAGATTATTTGACTTTCTGGAAAAATAAGATCACAAGTTTCATTCAAGATACTAGTTTTTTTCCCCCCAGATAAAATTAAACCTTTCATTAAAAACCGTTGGGAGGTTTTGTTTGTTTTTAATAAAGAGAATGAGGTGAACGGTTCCATTGTTGAGTGCTTCATGGTTTGAACACTTTTCTTAGTTCAGTCCTTCTGAATGAACATATTTCTTTGAGTTAATTTCTAAATGAACCAAGAAATGACGAATAAATCTCTTATCTGAACACTGTTGAGATAAATCCCATACTTGGATTTTGTTATCTAAAAGCTCGTATCATACCAAACTAATAAAGATAATTACCTATTGCACCTAGTATATTACACTGAGCTTGATCTAATGGATATGTTATCTTGATTTTTGAACTTGGCAAAGTAAGTTTGTTCATGTCAGAGTTTCAAGTATAGCAGGGCATTCAAAATCCAGAAAAATAATCAAAACAGCAGAGTTTAAAAAAATATGAGTAGTTTTTAAATTATGCTCAACAGTTTTTGGCTGTGTGTTTTCTCCAGAGGTGCTTGTTAGGTTTGGGGTTTTTTTGTTGTTGCTGCTAACTAGTAATTAAAATAAGTATAGGAAGATTCAACTGCTGTGTTACATAGTTAATGGTTGAACTTAATTCTACTGATGCAAAGAAGCTATATTATACTAATTATGATTGTCTTCAGCCTATCTTGTCTTGCCCTGGTATTTGTATGTCTATATGGACACACTAGGGAGGATTTCACTATTTATTCCAAAATCTTGGAAAGCAAGAACAAAAAGTAATTTGAATTTAGTTCCTTAGTTAACTACTTTTACAGCAGGATTACTGTTCACAGATCCATAGTTCCAAAGGTCAGGCTGCTTTCCTACAGTACTGGATTGCATTTTAAAAAAAATAAATGTTCTCTCTATCTGAAGTCTTTTAGATAGCTCCAGTGCAAGGCAGGCAATTAATGTGTTTGTGCTCAGTGGAAGCTGAGAAGTTGATAGGCTCTGTAACATAATACCATGGTGTTTCTAACCACTGATTCTAATGTTAATTTGTGGGTTTCAAAATGGAAAATTATATGTGTGTGTGTGTGCATGTGTGAATAATCATTTTTAAAAAAAAAAACAACAGTGCAGAATACTTCATATTTTGTTTTCTTTGAACATTGCTATTATCTGTGTATTTTCCACAGAGGAAGAATGTATGGTTATTAATGTAATTGGGCAGTAGTTCAAGGAGTGACTAGAACTGACATTTTCTCCATTAATATTTCAATCAAGATCTGATGACTCAGTTAACAATAATAATGTATTCTCCATAATTTACTGCCCTTTATACTGCTAGGGTGTCATATGGAAGGAGACCTCATGGGTTAAATGTGGAAAAAATGGGCCTTTTTACAGCTGCAGAGTTCTGCTCTGATGTTTTGTTGTTTCTCCTACTCTCAATTTGTGATAATGTTGTCTCTGTCAGCAGGATAGTGGTCAGTGGGACCTTAAGGTAACAGTAAAGGAGCGTAATTTTCCCTGACAACTCCCCTAACATCAAGACGAGCTCATCCTTTTTCCTCTGCTCTTTTCCTCGTGATACAAGTCCCAGATGTTTGCCCCTGCTCATCTTGAACCTTAAAGAAATTCAGTTAAATGGCAGATGCATACAGCTAGCTCCTGGATGACAAGAAGCTGTTAGTGAGCCAAGGACCAATTTGCAAAGCACTCTGGTGAAATTCCTCTGAAGAAGAGATGCTCCAAGCTTCTCTCCAAGGGGGATTAAGCCTGGGACTTGGACACCCTGTGCACACCTGGTTCAGTTCTGCATTGAATGAAGCAGGGTCCTGGTGGTGTTGTAGTAGACTATTTTATAATTAAAGGCTGAAAAGCAGAATGCATGTGCAAAAGGGGTTTCATTAACTTACTGATGCGCTCTTGATGCTGAAAGCTCAGTGCTATCTTAACATGTGCTCTGATCCACAGAATATTTATTACTGTTGGATTTTGCTGGTATATTACAGCTAAATAGTAAGCTTTCCAGTTTTATTTTTATGGCATCTATGTCTGCAAAACTCAGATTTCCTGGTGTTGGTAAAGGAAACACTAGGTGTGCATTGAATAAAAATAAAGTGGCACTTTGGAAATTAAGTTTCAGCAATAGTATTGAGAAACACTTTACAGAACCATTGCCTTTCTCTAGCTTTGTCTAACTTATTATTAGTAGTAGTAGTAGTATTTATTATTATTACTATTATTAAAATCCTCTTTAGGTGGTTTATACTGAATTGATTTATGGAAGGGAAATCAGAAACTTCACATTCATTTTGTGGCATGGCATCTGTTGGTTCTTTTTTTTTGTTTGTGATAGCATGCTTTTTCTGCATTTGTGGAAAGGTTATTGTGTATATATTGGTATTTGAGAGTGTCTCAGGGTAAATACTATGCCCTGCTGAGCAACAGCAGTTGTTTTACAACGGCTATTTTTTGCATGCAAAACATGTACCAACATTTGGGTTGTTACTATAGACTGGGTACAACTGATATCGCTACTCGGCCACAAGGTAGATTTTATGTCCTTGAATTTCCTTCTTGCTAGACTGCTCTGTGTTTGGTTATCTTTGTCTCCTGTTATGTCATCTTTATCAGGTTTAATTTGTCTGCCAATATCTTGGGAATTTTGTGTAATCACATTTCTATTCCAGCAGTGAGTATATAATTGGATAATAATTATTTAAATTTTCTTTTTATCAGGATTTATTGGTTCATAATTTATTATTTAGAAATCGTGTAAATGTGCAAGTTTTTTTGGGC
>VZTL01056585.1:16758-33178 GCA_013400535.1 Scopus umbretta | reverse complement strand
GAAAACTGTGGAGGAGTCAAGAACTGTGTTGTGGCAATGTTTTTGTGCTTAAAGTAGATGGCATGCTTGCTTTTTAAAGATAGTGGATTGCTTTTAATACTTCAGAGCCTTTTTTTCTTGTTATGTTTGTCTTGCAATCCTTCCATGGGAATAATACTAATTTCCTAGTTTGATCTCAATAGTATATGTGGCCTTGAAGCAGAGACTACTTCAAGAGAGAAAGGTAAATGACAAATACAACAAGATACAAAATGGCGCTTGCCAAAGTAGCCTGCTGCCTTTTTGGTGACATTTTTTAAAAAACAAAACAGAAGGAATTCCAGGAAGCGTTAAATGCTGGACTTCCTCAGAAATTTATATTCTAATGCCATATGAACAAGACTGCAAAGAGTCTCCTTGGTCTCCAGTTTATGGCAAGAGATCACATGCAGGAGAAGGTCACTTATTTCCAGGCTTTTCAAGCAGCTTCTTACAACTAATGAGAATTTTTTATCCCCACTACTTGGAGTGTAGGGGAGTTCTCATATCTCACTGTTTGAGAACTGTCTTCTAATTTCCAACAGAAATTTATCTGCAGATAGTGAATACCCATATGTTCCTGCGTCAACACTGCTCTTCAGCTTCAATAGCTCTTTTCCCTCTTTGCTCTTAACGCCGGAGATATTTACAACAGCAATCTAATCCCCTTTAACTGCTGTTTTGTTGGGCTGAGTTCTCCTAAATGGTTCAGAGGTGTAATAGGAACTACAAGGTATTATCAAGTAGTGTCCCTCCAGAATTACTTTGTGGTCAAACCTCATTAACTACTTTCCTGAAAGTACTTGTTGCAAACAGTAAGAATATACCGATAAAACATGCTGCTGATAAAAATGTAGGAGGTTTTGTCAGTGAAAGAGAGAATTCAAATATGTTACCTCAGTGTTGGGTTTTTTGGTTGGGATTTTTTTGCGGATTGGGAAAATAAAAATGGAATTAAGCTGATGGTATGAACTCTAAAAGCATGACAGAGGTATAATTAACCTATGTTACCCCTGCTTCCGAAATATTGATTCAGGCTGGAATAAGTACAACGAAGGACTACTAGGATGAGTAGAGGAATTTCAGATCTTGTTTTGGGTTTTTTCTTCTCTCCAGAAGAATGGAACAAATTGTCTTTCGATTCCAATGTCAATAAAATGTTTTCTTAGAGTGAAACTTGTTCTTCAGGATATGACTACACTGCTGGGTTTCCCTTTTAGTAGAAAGTTTTTTTGTTAATGTGACCCATGAAACCAGTGATTTTTATGAAAAGAGAGAAGTGCATCTATTTTTAATACCTCTGTCTTCCCACCTTGAAGACTTTGGGGTTTTTTAGCAGGAGATACTGTGGTTGGATACCTTCTGTACTGAGAGAACAAGTCAGATATCAGTGATGACATCTGACATATGTTACTGCACTATATAAGTCACTTATGGCCTAGTGTGGAAGATGACAAAAGATAATTAATTTTGATTTCATGCTTGTGATTTCTTAAGAAAGACTTTAATGATGGGTGTGGAATATTGAGAGACATGTACTGAATCACTGCCGAAGAGCAAGAGCTCAATCTTTTGGAAGCAGTGATTACACCTTCTAATTCAAACCCTCTGCTGAGGGAGATGGCATTTTTTTGTGATATCTGAATGCACCTTTTCTGCTAGCTATTACATGAAGCAAGGATATATATCCTTAGTAATTGTGAGAAATGTGTTCCTCTTCTAGCAACCAGGAGCTGTTTTCTAGCACAAAAAGTGCCTTGGTTTGCACACAGCCATAAAATCAAGGTCTTTCTATTTACAAGGGTATAGAATAATTTATATCACTATAACTTATTTAATTGCTTTCTTTTTATGTTTAATTCCTAGGGTCTCCGTGTTTACACGTTCTATGGTCACCTGCATTCCTGTAATCATGCTACATTCAACATGAAGGTAAGTTCTCCATGATGACTTTTTAATCATCATGTTCCTTTCTCTAGTAAATACTGTCATGCACTTTGGTGAAATAGGTACCTTAGCTACTGTATTCAGTATTAGTAATGACTTCTAGAGCAGTTCAGTGTGGCACACACTGGCCAGACAAAGCAGAGTCCCAGAAACTGTTATAATAAAGCTGCCCCCTCCTTGCGCCTACCTCCTTTCTGCTTTGATCAGCACATGATATCTAAGCCATACTCCTTTGTCATGATCATTTAGTTACTTCACTTAAACGAAGCTTGCTGTTAGTTTTTTTTTCCTGGATGATTAATTTTATAGGTGTTGTCTAAAATGCATCATTTTGGCTGGGATTGGTGACAGACTGTGATCTGAATGCCTGTTAACTTTGCAAGGGAAGTAATTTTTCCAAAATGTTTCTTTGAGGTGATACTAAATATTCTGAAATGTTCAAAACATTTATGATGTATGGTTCCTCTAGTACTCCTGGCCACACTGCTCTTTAAAACTGCTGTGGAAGTGGTGAGGCATGTGCTGGTTTCTGCTGCCACTTGCACTCTCTTCTCTCGGGGACCATCTTTCCTGAAAAATATCTCAGTGGTGTTCCTGCTCCTTGTGCTCTCACTGCCACCCTCTGCTTGCTCTTACAAGTAGAGCAAGATACTAATTTTCACTGTAGGAGATCCTCTTGTTCAGTATCAGCTACTGCTTTACCAGCTGCTTATGTCAACCATGTGTGTCTAGAGGGCAAACCCTAGGGGCTGACATAGCAGAAAGTGCACGATAAGCTTATGTCAAGGAGGGGAATAGGAGTTCCCAAGGCATCTTAATTCTTTCTTGGCTGCATGCATGTATCTGTACATTTGACAGGCACAACCTGTCTCTCGTTATTTTGAAACACCGTGGTGTAGAACAAAGAATATTTAACAGTAGCAAGAATTGTGAGGGAAATACTATAGCACTACTATAGCACTGTCTTTGACATGAGTATTTACGGAGAGCCTCATGCTCTAATGTGACCTGTAATGATTAACAGGAAGCTTAAAGACTGTGTGCTGATAATCTTCCACATAAGCATGTTATTTTGATAAAGAATATTATAGTTGGCATTAAACTCTAGACTAAAATCATTGGTTGACATTCTCAATGATTGAATTAGTAAAAATGGAAACATCTAGTGCAGCATTGATTAAACAGAGTGAGGAATATAATTTCAGAAGCTGTAATTGCAGTTATATAAATTAACTCTGTATGTACTGGAAAACTACCAAAAAGACTAAGTAGTTTGTCCTGAGTTGTACAACTTACAGTTGTCACATTGGTTGCCTAGCAAAGCAAGTGCTGTAATTCAACCAAATATAGCACCAGAGAACTGTTTTCTTACCCTCTAGTGCTTGCCCACTAAGAAATTAAAATACTCTACCCTAAACAAGCTGATCAAGGTGTTTTGAGTGACAATTTTTTGTGAAAAATGCATGTTTTATGAGGAAAAAAGGTTTTTGTAGACACATTAGTATTTGCAACAATACTTTTATGGGAAGGATTTTGGGGATTGATCATGGACTGCTTGAACAAAGGTGCAATATCACTTCCAGAATGGCCAACAGAAAGCTTAATGGTTAGACCTGGCCAAAGAAGCTTTGCAGCCAGGCAAAGATTTGTTTGAAAAGTCTGGTTTCTTAAGTCTGAAATGGCCAAACAGAAGGCTGATTGCTGGATTTTTTTTTTAATTTTTTAATATCCTAATGTCTGCAGATCTCACGCTTTATCAGAAGTCTTGTCTATAGGGTCGGACTCTGCGGGTGCAGTGCTATAATGGTGAAAGATCCCAAGAGATTCACTCCTTTTTCTGCTCAGGATATAGGTCAGTTTAAGTAGGCTCCTAGGTCACTTTAGTGGGCTTGTGATAGTCATGTCTCAGGCTGCTCGGTGCCCAAAGGAGTTTTGAAAGAACATGAAATTCGAATTACACAAATCCTGTAGAGAAAATACAGAACAAATTTTTCTGTTAGATCCAAGAGCCACCCAGGCAGTGTGTCTAAAAATTAATGGATATTTTAGGGGAAGAGTATTGTATGAGGAAGAAGGAAAAAAAAGAATAATACATTTATACAAATTGAATAAATCCTCATTAAACTCTGTGAAACTGATTAAATCTGAGTTATTTACTATACCATGCTTCTGAAATGGTAGTTAATAGTTTTTTGCTAAGTGGTCGATGTTTAAAGCCAGAACTCTTAATAGTGTTCAGAGTCCATAATTAGCAATTTTTCTGTGGAACATAACTGCCAGTTTGGCACCTGCTGGAGGCTGCCTTGCTGGGACATGAGCTCTCTGGAGAATCTGGCGGGTAGTCACATTGCCCTGATAGATACTGTGCTCTAACTTCTGTAGTTGTGGTATGGTCAGGACTTAAATGATAACGCTTTCAGCAGTATATAAATTCTGCGTTTTTTCCAAATTGGTTCTCTGCCTGTAGAAAGTTTGAGAAAATTTGAGCAAAATCCATATAGCTACTTCTGAATTGAAGATGTAGAAAAATGCATCTTTCTCCTAAAAGTTAATGTTACCGCCCCAACTACATAGAGAAAAATGTTTCAGATGTTTCTTTTCCACTGCGGGCTAAACCTTTAAGTAGAAACATGTGAGTGTGCTTGCAAGGGTGGTTTTTTAGAGGTTACTGTGTGTGCTCCAGTTCTCTTCAAAGACTCTGAGTGCAGAAGAAGATACATGTGAACATACCTTACGTGAGAAAGCAAAGATACCCGCTCTAGGGAAACCCAAGTGAGACTGCACATAAGAGGCAAAGTAATTTCCCCAGTTTCTGAATGTTACTGGGATTTGAGGTGACCCCACTTAATTGTTGGATTCCATACAACTTCACAAATGCAGGCTCATGGTGGGCAGAAAGTGATGGAGGGAGCCCTGTTGCTACCAAATTGCCTACATCTGGACGTCAAGGCAGGGGTGTCCAAGCCAGCTCTGGCCCTCTCCTTCTGTCTTGTAGATAATTATGAAGAGGATATTATGCATCTGCATAATTCCTGCAAAGATGAAAAATGAAACCACTACTATTTTTACATTAGTATATGTTTTTGATCAACAGCTAGGGGAAAACAATGCCATTTCGTAACGTAGAATTCATATAAGGAATGGTGATCTTTTCTTGAACATTGGCATGCAGTATAAAATCTAAGTATGGCCTAAATAGCATTTGAAATAAGTATTGTACATACTTTGCACAGCATTTTCCCAGCTTGGCAAATCACCTATGCTAATGAAATATAAAGACTGTAGATGCTTGGTTGAATCAGTATGAATTTAAAGTAGAACAAAATTTGCTTCCATATATATATGTATATATGTGTTTGTGTTCAAATAAGAATATGATTATCATTCACCTGTGTTTGTCTATATCTGCCATGCTGTGTTTGTGTGACGTCTGCAGGTTAAGAAATCATTACAGAGGTTACCAAGTTTCCTTAAAACAAAAAGGTATTTTTGGAATTGCAGTTTATATTGGGAAAACCTAAGAGACTATAAAAAATATACTTGATAGCAACTGCCCCATTTTATCTCCCCAAGCCAAAATGCAAACAGCATTTAGGTCATTATTCCATTGATTTACTGAAGGACAAATAATCTCAGACAGTTTTTAAACAAAAACAAAATTTGAATTTTGTTTACCTCTTCAGTCGGATGTCAGCTACCATTTAGCTGGGCCAATAATATTGATATTTGATGTCAGTTCTTATTCATTGCTGCACCCAAATGATGCAAAAGTCAGATCTTTCAGATTTTTCTGTGGATGGCCAAATAAATCCAGGGGTGTCTGACTGCATCTATCAGACACAAACAAGAAAAGAACAGAATACAAAATCAAAAACCTATCTGCTCTTATTGTTATTTATGTATTCAGAGTGTTCACCTCTTTGCATAAACTCAAAGCCAGTTACTTACAAAGGTTACCTAGTAATATCAAACGTGTTCAATTATACATGCAAAAGGGCTAATAGGTTCTTCCTCTGGTTTATTTCTGTCTCCATGCATAAGAAATATAATTACAGAACTGAATTACATTTTAAATACAGATTTTAGTATCATTAGTTAACCATTTTCAGGCCATTGAACGTTGTTAGAAGAAAGAAAATAAATATATTCTGTCTCTGTGTCATGGCAAAGAACAAAAGCTGCATCAAAATCATCTTATTTCACTTGTTGGCAAAATGCTCTTTCTGATGATAGTGAAACTCTCAGAAAACTGCTAGAATGCACTTCCACATCCTTTCTCTGAAATATTAATGTTTTTCCCTATTTTTGGAAGTAATTTTTGTGGAATGCTTTCTTCCCTTGGCCAGGCATACTCTTTAATCCCTTCCCGTCATCTCTGATGCTATTGGTATTCACAGACCCCTACACTTAACAAGTATGCGCCTGTTTTACGCATTATGCGTAGACCAGATAAGATGTTTTGAAACCACTCTAGAAGAATCGGGTACATCCATCTTTGTTTTGATCAGTTTCAATATTCTTGCTATCCGACTCCGAGATCAGAGTCTTAAACAAGTAAGAATATCCCTACCAGCTATCCTAGAAGTAAAAAAATTCCTTCAGCTCTTTCTGTAAAGAAGCTCTAATATGTATGGACTTAGCTGACTGTGTTCACAAGGCCAAGGAAATTCATGATGCATTGGTTTGTATGGGGGTGGCTCTCCCAAGGTGCTGCATTTCTGTGTCCCTGAGAAAAGAGGCTTTTAGCAAAGGTGCTTCAATGGGACTGAAAAAAATCTGAGCCTGACTTTTAAATGTCACACCTTGTTTGTGTCATTTGGTTTTCCATCACCATTTCTAGTTTCTTATCAGAGATCATTTGCAAAGAAAACCTTAGTAATAGGCATCATACACCTTGATAAGTCAATGACAGAGAAAAATCCTTTTTCCTTTCACGCATAGCAGATGATGGTGACTGAGAAACCTTTAGTGTCGGTGTTTAAATTCACCGGCTGCCCCTAGAATTTACCTCTGCACTTCTAAATCAGGCAAAATGCAGTTCCTTCACTGTCTTAGTCTGGAAGAAATTTGGTTTTCTGGGTTGTTTTTGGATCAATTTCCCAGTTATAGTTTCATCTGAAGGAAAAACAAAAATTCTGATGGTCTTGAAGTTTGTTTAATCAAGGCCCAAGTTGCCTTTGGATACTTGGAGTTAACCAGCCTTTCTATTCTCAGCAGTGTAATTTATCTGTCTGAGATTTTAAACCAGTCCTGTCAACATTACTAACTCTGAAAATAATCACAGGTCAAGAAAATTCACCTCCTTTTGTTTTAAGCGTTCAACACTGTATTATGAGAGGTGAGGTTAGCTCATTCTGCCACAGAACCTCTCTCCTTTAGCCTCAGGGTTTAGAGCTTGCTTTCATTTACCACAGGGTTGAGTTGGTTTTGGGGTTTTTTTGTGTTTTTTTTTTTTATCCAGGAATCCCTTCTGGTGCTCTTTGCTGTCACCATGCAGGTACTCTCAGTAAGTCACAAAGTATCCTGTAACATTCACGCAGACAAACACACAAAAGCTTCCATTTGAGAAGATCTTTTTTTGTTCTTCCTGATGGTAGGTTCTAGGAAAGTATTTCAAACCCATCAAGAAATGGAAATCCAAGAATCTTACTGTAACATTGATCATATCTGAAAAAGCCACTGCCTCGTGTTCTCTTTTCTTGCTTTGCCACGGAAAAAAAGGAACGTAGTTTTTCCCAATAATGATATTTATAGAGACATCACTTTCAGCCGTCACTGGCACCAGGCATTACAAGATGTGATGTGTTATCTTAAGGCCTCATGTCCTGTAAGAGGCATTGTGTTCCCACCCGGTCAATACTTTCAAGTCCCCTCTTTGCAGCATGTACTTTTTGCTGGATACTAGTAGTTCTACATGGTCTTGGTGCTGTGAGTGCAAGACACATCTCAGGATAACGTGGTGTCTACTAGTACCTGGACTCTATAATTATAAAGTGAAGTAACTGAGGGGCAGCTGCTCTTCCTTGGGAGCAAGTTGCACATACCACGACGGCTAAAAGTTTCTAGTCATGGTCACTGAGACTTCACAGTGCTCCAACAGTGGACTACATGGAGATGGTGTAGATGAGGAACATCTACACAAGGAAGATAGGAAGCAGGGCAGGTGCCTGCCTCATATTGTCTCATTCATGCTGTGGGTAATGTTCATTTATATTGTTACTAAATGAACAAGAGAGTTGACATGCTGACTTCATACTTCACTGCTAAAAAACCATACATTTACTCACATTTCAGACTGCATTTATAGAATATTATTAAATATGCTGTGAATATTTTAAATCTGGAAAATTTTGAATCTGGAAAACAGTATTTCCTCTTGGAGGTATGCAGTATACCTGGCCCCTTTTAACTTTTTAAATTAATTATAACTTGTGCTTTAGGATGTCCTGCTGTCACCCACCATGAGTGGGACACCATGATGTGTCACTGGGAAGTGCTGCTCTGAGTGAAATGAGAAAGGCAGCTGTTTGTTACACAGCCAGACTGTAACGCTTCTGAGATATGGAGACAATCCAGATGTAGGCAGAGAAGTTTTGAACCATCAGTAAATGAAATATTTAACCTTGCTAATTGAAGCTTTTAATCAGAGTTTGCTCTCATTAAATCTTTGCATATGATGAAGCTTTATCTCAACTCTTCATGGTAAAAGTTTGGGGTAATGCGTAGACATTTGGATTTCAGACAATGCTATGAAGCCCAAGAAGAGAAAACGTGGCACTATTTTTAACAAGCTTTAACAGAATTTTGGTTTTAGTAACTTTAAAAAACCTGTATGTTTTAGGTCAGATTGGCCCTTGGAAAGATCCTCAGCAGAAACCGATAATTAACTGACCATACAGTATTTTCTTTTATGTTTTCAAACTTCATATTTACAAATATAAACATATTGTTTTGTTAATTTGCTTATAAGTATAACTGAAAGAAAAAGAGATTACCCCCTTTAATGTGATTTTGTTTGCTTAATTCTGTGTTCTGCAGTAAATGTGACCCTGTGTATATAATACTTGATGCAAGCACTGCTTAGCGTGCAAAACTGCCAGCAGTGTGGAAAACTTTGCCCTTCTTTCTTAGAGGAGAAGAATTAATTTGTGTATCCTAAGGAATAAGGATTTTTAAAAATTGCATCTTCTGGCCCTGCACACCAGTCTTCCTGGTGGCAGATATACACTGTGGGTCCAGGCTCCAGCATAATTCATTTTTCATTTTAACAGCTGGCTTTTAAATGTGTCATTTTGCAAAACAAGCAAAATCGATTACAAAGATCCATCTAGATTCTTTTAAATTCAGTTTCCCACCTGCAATACAGTCAAACTTGCCTCTCAGTGTGATATTTCACAGGAAATAATGTTTTAAAATACATGAGGAAGCAACATATCATCCCTACGCTCTATCCTGTAACTCTCTCACGTGACAGTAATTTTCTCAATAAATTGCGAGACTTTTATCCGCACTGCCGTCGTTATCACTGACTTGTATGGGAATGATGCGCTGAGTTGTGAGGCTGGGGCTCCAGACATGGCTGCTCACGCTGAATCTGCTCACCTCCAGCTCACCCAGCACTCCCAGTTTGCGGTGGTCAGCTGCGGATGGGGGCTCACGTTACCTTAGCCAGGTTACCCGTTGACGTAGATGCTATCGGTATGGTTTTGTGTTGGTTGCAAGCAGAGAGCTAACAGCTCTTCCAGCAGAAAGCATGTTTGTGCAAAGTTAACTCTTCAGAAGGGCTGAAGCTAAATTTGGGTTGGAGAAGTGGGTGTACTTTAGACCAATGATTTGTGTTTGGTAAGAGGACTCTTGAACTGTTTACCACTTACGAAATCATGGCCAAAGGGAAACAGAGTGCTTGAAACAGTGCTGTATATGTGGCTGTGTAGTACATGGCTTTATACAATATGAAGGTGGATTTAAAATTAGTTTATGCAAGAGTGAAAGTAGGGCCAAATTTCGAAAGGCCTCTCTGTTATGAAAATGCAATTAATCTGTAGTTGAATAAATAACACTGTTAGCAGGTACTTGAATATCAGAATTATTTAATCTGAAAATAATTGAGAATGCACAGCTGAAGTCTATCAGGGATAGGAATGCAGATTATTCTATTTTGATATTTAGCTGGGTTTTTGTGAGGAAGTTCTTGAAATAATGGGATGAGATTTGTTGAGCTGATCATTCTTTTCCCTGAAATACTTTGAAACTGGGAGAAACATTCATACACTTACCAGAGTTCAGAATTGGGCAAGTTTCTCCAAATACCTTTTATATATTGTTGCTATTTCTTCTTTATGCATTTAGTTTCCCTTAAAAAAATGCCCAAAGACAATATAAAGAGCCAAATATTAAGCTGAACTTTTTCATTTTACATGTTTGTTTGATAGTTTCTGTTTAAAAAAAACACATGTAGTTTACTGTCACTTATTTTCTTTCAGTGACTTAGATGTTCTGCATTATAAAATGGACAATTTCACATTTCAGCAATAAATCTACTGCCACAAATACTAATTTATGAATTTATGAAAGTATGTATAATATCTATATATTAACATTATTGCAATGGATACTACCCAGATTTTTAAAATGTACTTTTTTAGACTTTAAGGAACTGAATGACAATGAAATCCCTGTGCATGAACATGGCGTACCCTAGGAATTTGTTATGCGTAGTGCTCTCAGGAGTGTCTAATCAGGTAATGATGGTACCTAACTTCACTTTAGTCGTAGTATCTCTCAAAATACTAAGAAAAGCCAGTAAGGGTAATTATCATTCATCTCTTCCTCTCACTGCACAGCTCCCAGAATTCAAAGGCACTTTTTTTGATGGTTAGAAAGGAAAACCAAAATTGATTACTTTAAACCTCTCTGCAAAAGATATTGCTCCTTTTGCAGTACTGTTTCAAGTGCAATGTCAACTATGGCTAGCAGTATCTCTGCAGGGAGTGCAGTGATCTTGGGTTTCATATGTAAATTTATGCAAAGGGCTTCTGCAAGCTTAGCATGTGTTGTTCTCCTCAAACACCACAAGGCACTTCAAGCTACTTGATGTGGCAAAGGGAAGAGAGATTCCCTCCGTTTCACACAGCAAGAGGAAAGCCTGCAGAGTGCATGTAAACAAACAAGAGACCCATGATCCATCATTATTTTTGAAAGTCAGTAGAACTGGAAATTCTGCTGCAGCAAAGTTCTGCCATTTCCATTGATTATTTTTAATGGAACTCCTCCTTTGGAGGACACAAGGGGTGTTCTTTATGAGTCTCCATATGCTATGAAAGGATAAAATTAATAATCTAGAAATAATATAATTTTAGGATATTCTTCATCTTGATTAAAATTGTCACTGAGAAAATGAGGATAAGAGGTAAAAAAATTCTCTCTTGATATCTTTAACTTCTTAGTATGCAAAGGCCCACATAGCTGTTCATTTATCAGCACAGACATCTCGTTCACATCTTTTTTCCTCTTCCCGATATATTTGTTTCTCCTCCACTTTCTAATAGCAATAGACTTTTGGTCACTGATTGCATTAAAGAGGCATCTATGTGCCTCTACCCTTCTGTAATAAATCTCCCTTCTGCTCAAAACCTCTTCTGAGGACTGTCTGGTTGTTCCCTTTGCTCTGTTTGGTTGTTTATGTTAATAACACTTGCTCCTTGGTCAGCGCTTGTCCATGTGGCTCTGTCTCCTTTGCATTTCCCACCAGGACTTCCTGTCTCCAGCTGCACACTTCTGAGTACCTGCAGATAGTCCTCATGTTATAGCTGAAGCCGGTCAGGTTCCAGCACGTACCAGCAGTAATTGCAAAATACTTAATCTTGGACCATAGTTTAGAGTGGCTAATTTGAAGAACCCTACATTTTTACAGTGCTTCTGATGAGCTAACATTCTTTCACCTTCTTTACAGTA
Source organism: Scopus umbretta (assembly GCA_013400535.1). Lineage (NCBI taxonomy): Eukaryota > Metazoa > Chordata > Aves > Pelecaniformes > Scopidae > Scopus > Scopus umbretta. The sequence continues at coordinate 21,259 of VZTL01056585.1, read as the reverse complement.
TGTGATCAGTATGTCTGTGTTGCGGACTGCAGCATCATGTGAAAGAGAAAAGTGTTGACACAGAATTCCCCTATTAATTTTGTAAAGCATGTTTTGACTTACCACATTCATTACGAACCTTAGCTGCTGGGGCGCCTGAAGGAAAAAGAGCCAGCAAAAGAAATGGAGCCAGGACAGGAATGATCCCTGTTTCCCATAGGCGTAAAATATCAGTTATCCTGAGGCGTCTCCTTTGAGCTAGTGGGGTAGGTGCTGATATTGCTGTGTAAGTGGTATTAAGAGAGAGCTTGGAACGGATTCTTGTAGTTTTGAATCCGTAGTTCTTTAATAATAGATATTATATTGCCTGTTTGTCCAAATGCTGTCAGAGCTGGATTAGAGGAGGAGGATGCTTTTGTCCCAGAGCATGCACAGTCAATATGCTCTCAAAACCTGCACATTGAACCAGAATATCAAGGGATTACAACAGATCAGTAATGACAATAGGTATGGCAAAAATAGTCCAGTTCTTACAGCAAGTTGTACCAGTTCTACACAGTGCAAAATTAGGAGCTGTTCATTGATGACTGCTAATAAAGTCACAGGGTTCTTCTGTAGGCACCAACAGTGAAGCGCTGAGAGACAATTCTTTCTGCATCAGTGTCTTGGATTCACCTCAGCTCCAGAAGAGCTGGTGTCTCGCCAATCCATGTCTATTCAGAGCTGTAAAAAATGTCACAGGGCATGAGAATCAGAGCTCAGTTGCTTGAGCTCTGGGTGTTCAGTTGCTTTGAAACGTAAGTGGTCCTTTGTCACTTTGATTGTGATGCAGAAGTCAAAACTATAAAAGGAAAAAGCTAGTAAAAAAGCAGATGGGAAAACACTGGTGCTGCCTGTAAATAGCCCTTAATCACCTCTTTCCCCCTGACTCTTGCTGAAAATAATTGTTAAAAACAGACCACTACACTTTCAAAGTGGTAATCAGTGTAGTGCTCTATTTTTGCCAGGCTCAGTAATTCCATGTCTTTCTAAGAAGATGGTATTTTCATTTGAAACTGGGATGATTTAAGCCTGATATTTCAAAAATGGGTGGTGATTGATTAGTCATCAGTCTAATAATGGACTACATCTGCATTTTTTCCTCTATCTTCATCATATTTTACATAATTCATTTGGCTTAATTGGACATTAAAGTATTTTTCCCTGTAACGACTACAGCAGATTCACCCGCCCCTGCTTGGATTCTCTTGAGATCCCTCTGCCCTTGCTCGCTGCTGCTCAGAAAGCCCAATTCCACCCCATGGGTTGGGGTGGGATGGGAATGGGACTCTGTCTGCCATGCGTGACCCCTGTTATTTTTTTCTGAGTATAGTTAGTTTTTGCATTACAACAAGGCCTGAGGTAATAACTCTTATTAGGTTTCTGGTATGCTTCATGCTGTAAATGTGGGAGGTAATGATTCCTTCTCTTAAAAATACTCACTTTAGCGCATATAAAATGGTGGTAGAGTTAAGTGACTTAGGATGTGTCCCACAGGGAGCATCTTAGAAATGCAGATTATTCGACTCTGTCTCAGTTTGAGGTAGCTGAAGCTATTCCTCATGTGCCCACTTTGTCTACTGGCACTTAATGGCAAGGAGTTTCTACCACACTTTACGTACACAGAACAAACTCCTTTTACTTAGTTCAGAGACTGGTAACAAGCTCATCAGCCCTTTGTTATGCCAGACGTCAACCAGATTCCCAATAGTAATGGAAAGGGAAAACAATTATAAAGCTTCTTTCTAGTTAGCAAGGGGACTAGAGCTTGAATCTGTTTCCATGGAGGTTGATGAAAATCTTAGTCTAGTCATCGTAAGAGTCCCTTAAAATACACTTCATACGGCTACATCTGTTTTAAAAACAAAGGGCTTGGAAATGAGTAAACTTGACTGATTTGACTATGAACTTGTCACAGTGCAAATGACTTGCCTGTTCACTATTTTGCCTTTTTAAAAATATTTGCAAAAGGTCATGAAACAGCTACTGACCTGCCTTCAGAATTAAACTTTGAAGAGGATACTCCTGGGAGGAGTTTATTGCAGTCTAAATTAGATAAAGCCAATTGTTGCAGTTCATGTATTATTGATCTTTCAGCAACAAATCCAGAGGTGTGTTCATAAGCAAGAGACATAATTATTCATATTTTTATCCTTATCTCTAGTGTGAAACAGCAATTTTCAGGAAATACTTGCCTAAAGTATACCTGGTGATGAGTCCCATTGTTAATCATTATTAACATTCACAAGGAACAAAATGGTATTTAAAAAAAAGGAAAGAAGGAAACCGATTTCTAAAACTTCCTGGAAAGGATATAAATCTGTTAATTCCTGATGTTATAATTACTTGTGTTACAATGGTTTGCAGGTGCCAATTGAGATTGGGTTTATGGGCTGAGCACACCCATTTTAATGGGAGATCTTCCATAATGAAATGATGTTCATGAAGTTGGCAGGGAAGGTAAAGAGTCGGGGGTGGAATTGTAAAGGCAGTTAAAGGACTTGCAGACTCCTTTAAGTGGAGCCTGGAAAAAGACCAGTCTTTGAATCCAGACTAATTGAATCCTTGTATAAATTCTTTAATTACTTCAGTGTGCACACACAAAAAAGTACCAACTTGATTATACAGAATAGGAAGCAAGTCTTACCAGTTTTATGAATCATTCTACATGTTCTTTGATTAGAGAAAGTAATAGAACTGAGCTGTGGCTGCTGCAGCATAAAATGTAGTGTAAATGAAAATCAGTACTATGGAAATCTGCTTTTGTACATTTTCTCCTTGGATCTCATTGTCTCCTCCTTTTACGTGTAGGAAAATCAGTCAAGCCCTGATGGTCCATCTTGCTGTTCATTAAAATATGTCATCAAAAAGACATCATAAAAAAGACTTTAGTGTGGCAAGAAACAAAAAGAAGAAACCAAAGAGCAAGGCAGAAGGCTCTTCCATGAATAACTGAAATAATAACTATAAAAAAGTGAAAAGCTCATAGGAGAACTCAAAGTGATTTCGCTTTAAAGCTTTTGAAAATGGCCCATGGCCAGAGACAAATGAGTTCGTTTAACATATGACTTATCCCTTTCTTTTTCTTTGAATGGCATGTAGCTTCAAATTATCTTTCAGCTTGATTACATTCCTGGTGTATTTCTTCCTATTGAAAAGTTGTTATCCCACATCTCCAGCTCACTTGAATTAGAAAAGGTATGTACTAGAGATGACATCAAGCGAAGAAGTGGTGAAATGTTATAGCTGGCTCATTAACAAAATCCTTTTGGTATGTTTTTTAGTGTAACAGCTGCCTAGGTATCAGTAATAATTAATGCATTTAATAAGTCTTCTGTGGACAGAGTATGCCAAGGCTGATAAAATACCTGTTAGCATGTGTTGATGTGTTCCTGTCAGAACCCTATGTTTCCTTACTTATGTTTGCCTTTTCATGGAAATCAGGCAAAATATGCTACTGGGTCTTGCATTTTATGCATGGTTTGTTTACACCAGGCATCTGGGAGGAAATTGATAAAAAGTCTGCAGACTTTTGACAGCAAGAGTTAGTTGATCTTGCTACTAAGATAGATTGTAAACCCTTTGGAGCAGGACCACCTTCTCTAGCTTGTTTACACAGCACCTAGCACGGTGGGGTGGTGCTCCCAGACCAGCTGTCTGCAGCACTGCTTGTGTTCAAATAGTATCTGCAAGGATCAGGAGGGCTTGTCCTTTCTGATGTGGCCACAAATCAGCTTAAATAACAAGTTAGGGTGGTTCAGGGTATCTGGTACCTACTAACATTTTGACTGTGTAAATTCCTGTAGGGGGAGATTTCCTTACCCTTGTATTTCTTAAGGCATCTGTAGTAGAAATGGGAGAAAATCAGTATGGCAGAGAATAGGATGGCAAGATTGAAAGAGGATGGGGGTCTTCTCCTGTGGTGTGCCAGCTACTGTAGCAAAATTAATTCACAGGAGGAAAAAGCTGTGGTAAAAGTAGATCAGATTTTCCTCATAATTATGCAACTAGTAACAATCCCTTTAATCAGGGCCAGTGGGAAGGTCAAAGTCAGCTCTACAGTTGCTGTCACTCTGTGGCAGAGACTGTCTCTGATCAATGTTTGCATAATATCTATTTCAGTGAAGCATTCTTTGTGCTATTATGATCTATTAGCTGGACCATGCTGTTACTTAAGAGAGAAATGTCGTATTGAAAATCCATGGACACAACTGTTGATGACATAGGAAGGAGTCACAGAGTACCCACTGGAGTGTCTTCTATAACTACATGGAGTGGGTTATGTGCAGTCTTACCCAGGTGGACTATCCATTGATCTAGTTCAAAACTGCTGAGTTACCAAAGCTGTAATTAAGGAGCATGTGTTGAAGTGAACTGAACTACACTGGACATACACAAAACAAGTTTGAAGACAGGCATATTTCTAAACCAAAATAAAACCAACCCTCCCACCCCACCCCCCCCCCGCCCAAAGGTATTATTT
>VZTL01056582.1:0-21919 GCA_013400535.1 Scopus umbretta | reverse complement strand
GCACACACACACATGCATATGCGTTCCATATTTATGTAGATAACAGTAACATTTACCTCATTCCCATGTCATTTTTGGCTGCTAGCCTAAAAGTGTACCCCATTGCTGGTGATAGTTTAGTAATCCTATACTGCTTCTGTTGACCATAGTAACACTGGCAAAACTCTCCATTTCCTTTTCCCTAAAAAGGAATAAGTTAAACACATTATTCACCCTATTATTTATGCATCCATCAATTAAAGTGACACACAAATGTGAAGTAAACTCCTTTTTTGAAATGAAACATAACTCAAGAATCTCAAAATATAGTGAGGTAGTAGTATATGAAACTTTATATATATTGAATTAAAGGCTTTTCTCCTTCCTTTCCATTTCCCAGCTCCACAGGGTTGGAAGGAAAAAGCCATGAAGCTTCTGCAGCTCTGCCATCACACGACAGCTGTCCAGGTAGGGACTGTAAGATGCTTGTGGGGGCGCAGTAGATCCACCCCCTTTGTACAAAAGACAGACTGTTAGAGGAAAATGATCCTTCAGTGTGACCTCTTGAAAGACATATTGGACTACAAGTGAAAAAGCCCCGGGCAGAATCATGTAATTAAGATCCTATTATTTTATATTCCCCAAGAAAAAATTTGGTCAACAACCGTATTTTCATAATTGCTTCAGGAATTACATAGTTGTCACATGCCTCTAGACAGAAGTCATAATTTTCAGACAACTTGATGTGCACACATACAACTACTTTTTAAAAAACTACAAAATTAAAAATAAAATAGAATAACTTGCTTACTTCATCCCATTCTAAAAGGTAACTGTGGATTTTAGAACCATTATCACACGATGCCTGCAACAGGAAAAGAAGAAAATTAGAGTGCTAACTGGATATAGGACCACTTAAGGAAAAAATGCTTCTATAGGTCTCATCATGACAGGACATACGATTGTTTCACTTGCCGAGACAGTCCTAGTTCAGTTTCCATCCAATGAATGTTTATATGATGTTTATGAGTTTGTTTTTTAATTTAGATCTTGAAAAAATATTCTGGCAGCAGTGTAAAATGCTAGAGTATTTTTCTGAGCAGCTAGATTGCAGGTCTCCTCAAATCTCAGTCTTTCCAGACCACTTCATTCGCTTTGCAAAAACAAGCCTATGTTCAGTAACAGAGAAAGGAATTGGTTCCACAGTACAGTAGGGGACTGGAATTTCAACCACGGCCTCATTTGAACTCAGTAACTTTATCTACAAAGGCTCCTTACTGTTCTTGGAGTCCTTCTGTTTTTACTGAAGTCCACATTTAACTCAGTACATGTATTTCCACTCATGGAACTGTGACTGAAATTAGTATGTTTGACAAAAAATTTCCGTTTCAATGAACTGGCATTTTATTGACAAATCCAAAACAATTCTGAAGAGTTTAAAGTATTAATTTTAAAGGTTTTTAAACAATTCTTACCTTCCATTGCAATGTAAGAGAATTTTTGGTCCGATTAGTTATCCTGGGCAGATTTGGAATATCAGGTTCACAACTCGTTGTGGTAAAACTCTCTGCTTCTGAAGGGCTCCCCTTTACACAGTTGCATTCTACTTGGACTCTAAAGTGGAAAAGAGCCAATAACATTTTGCTTCAAAATCTGTACATACAGTTTCCAAAGAAAACTGTATTCAGAATTAAGTTACTGCCTTGCTACTTTATTGTTAAAATATCACAGTTATTTATAACTGGTGGAAGCATCTTGGTCAATAGGAGTAACGCAAAAGAAGAGTCCTTTACTTTGGATGTACATCATTACCATCAGTCAGCTTTAGTCTCACAATTACATTTGAAATCTGTGTATTATTTGCTGTACTTTGGTTGAGAAATAATGGTAACATCTTGCAGGCTTGTTACCTGTTGTAGACATATTAATTGATATTATGAATAATTCTTCTGTGAGTGCTTTCAGATGAGCACAATGAAGCTCTTGATGTATTTTCAGAGTACCTTCTGCACTCCTTCAAGACCTTGCTGAGTCTGTTCACCCTGTTCTTTCCTTTAGGAAGGCTATGAATTAACTCTCCATGTATTTCAGAAAAGTAAATTCTTGCTTCTGTCTCAAAGAGAAATAGTTTGATTTTTCTAATAGTTTTTCTCCAAAATTAAATACAGGATTATTATCTGGCCTTCCTCTGTGCTCTCCCCCCTCAGCTGTGCAGCTATGTCTTGTCTCCTCCTTGGGTGAACCTGCACATTACTTTCTTCTGATTCACCTGTTCCTTTGAAAGAAAAAAACAAACCCCCTCCAAAAACCTTTCCTCTGTTCACTGGTGTAAGACCTGTGTTGCTTACTTATGAAGATGCAAAAGTCCTTATACGTTCTTTTTGCATGAACAGCAAGTCACAGGAAGTTTGGCTTTGTGGATTTCATGAAAAGGGAGAGACATTTGAACAGTGACTAATGTTGCACACAAAGTTGTTTGTGCTTGCATACAGTTGCAAATACGTAATTTGTCAGTTATCTTCATAGTTCAGTCTTTCTAGTCTTCATGGATTTTGGGCAATGTTTGCACTGGCAGAATTCTGTTTAACTCCTACTTCAGGAAGGGTTTAGATGGCTAAGTCATCTATTCCCATGCATTCTCTACAATGGCCAGAATTAAGCAAAAAAGAATCTGAATGTAGCCTGATAAAAAAGGACTTATATAGGAAAGAAAAATCTTAGGCTCTGACCCTTATGCTCCATGCATTTTCAACTTAAACATTGTTAGGTAAAGTGCATAAACACTACTAAAACCAGGAACAAAATCACAGGGAAAACACTTCCATATGAAGAGCTTTGAGTCAATTTATCATTCATCCTTCTCCTGAACCTGTGCTGCAGGCCATATAGTGGCCCAAATTAAACGATGTGTGTGCTGAAGAACAGACCAACCCCCTTTTACTTCCAGTTTAGCAACGAGGACAACACCCTAGAAAACAGTACTAGGAGGTACAGACCTCCTCACATTGAGGACCAGGAATGTAGCTTTCCCGCTCAAGCAAATGCTAATCAAAAGTCTTACACAACAGAAATCCGCCTCCTCCCTACCGCTGATGTTCTAAGGCTCATGTGGAAAGAGGCACAACATTGCTGACTTGGATCCTTACTCCGACACACTGCTCTTCCCTCCGCTTGCTACCAGCTGCCTCTAAATTGGTTCCCTGGTCAGTACACAGGAGTCTTGGGGTTCTCCACAGGGTCCAGAGAGGCAAATCCCTCACATGCTGCACATTCAGTCACTTCTAAAGTTGCACTCTCCACCTTAAACTGTTTCTTGAAAAGGCAGTACTTTTAAGGTGGCCTTCACTTCTGTCTTCACAATGTTATGCATAAACTGCTGTATTCATACTGTGGTTTTTTTTTAAACCAAGAAATAAGACAACCCTCCAATATGTAAAAAAGGAGGGAAGAACAACACCTAACTACATCTTTCCAATCCTATGCTATTTCTTCAGGAAGAGACAGTGAAGCAGCAAATTCTGCTAGAAGGGTAAAATTACACTGAGCTAGGGGCATATTTAGTAACGCACATGGGGTCAGATTCATTGGTCTGCTGAAGCAAAGCGAAAGCAGCATAACCTGACCTTCAGGTGGCCAGCAGTGAGCACATTCCTGTGCAAGGTACCTCTCTCTGCTGCCTCTGGGAAACAGAGAAAGCAAGCAGCATCTGTGCCTGGCTCAAAGGACAGAAAAATGTCACTGTTCCGGCATGATGTGAGAAGTAAAGAGAGTGGATGTTGGATAAGGGTGCAACAATTTTCTGTTTTCCAAAATGGACCGAGTGGTCAGCTAAGCCAAAAATGTTGATTTGTGACTCAAAGGAGGGTGAGATGTGGTAAAGAATCTCTGCAGACTTATACAAATACACAGATCCAATGAAACTTTTAAAACATTTCCACTGAATTTAATGAATAGAGAAGGAGATACTCACTTTGCATGGTAATCAGTTGCTGGCCTGAGATCATTTACAGTAACTTTATTTTCTTCTCCACTGGAAAGAGATATGATTTGGTTTAACAGGCTGTTTCATAATCTCATAGATTTATAAAAAGACATACATCATCTAACCCATCCACCTGACACTCCTCCTAAGAAACATATTTGCTAACAGTTTGCTTCTGTTGCTAAATATAGTAAATGAAAATGCATTTATCTTTGAATTTTAGGGGCTTCTCGCATTTGATTCCTGTTGTTTTGCCCTGGTGGTTTTGGTTTTTTTTTTTGTTGTTCTGTTTGTTTGGGTTTTTAAAGAAGAATTATTTTCCTCTTTACTCAGTAAGATCAGCTGCATGTATACACATGTATTTTATTCACAAAAAACATCGAAGTACTGGGACCTTTAGAAGGTCAGTTCAGCCTTGCAAAAATGATTATCTAAAACTGTAAATGACTGCATATACCTAGTTGTTAGAGCCCTGTAAACAGAAAAGGCACTTCAATGACATCTGTTAGTCTGCTTTTACTGACATCTGTGTATGTTAGCAAAGCTCATTTCTTTTCCTCTGAGTTTCTAGGACGGGGTTATCCAACTTGCAATTCATGTACTGCTTCTAAGAAATCCATGGAAGGTGACTAAGATAAACTAGCTCAATACAAACATTTGTAACTATTAGCTCTACATTCTTGATGGTAAATTTTGTTACATTTCTCCAAGTTGCAAAAAAACGACTGAAAACCATTCTATTAGGAATGAAATAATTGAAGAGTTTTGTGGTTTGCTGCTGTTAGAGTTGTGTTCTGTGTCAATCTACTTACTTTATCTCACATCTTAAGACTGTCTCTAACCAAGAGCATTTTCAGGGAAGGGAGGGATAACCTTACTGGGAGTAGAAGCATGTGCTGAAGTAAATAACCACAAATATAATTTGTTATTTCTCACTATTTGTATATCTCACTAACTGAGAACCCATAGTTTCTAGTGCAGCTGGCTGAAATACAGCTATGTGATATAAAAACATGCTTCTAACATCTAAGAACAAAGTCTTTACATTCTAATTGATGGTAGAGACTTCAGTAATAAACCAGAACCACTTCCACTTAAAAGAGTAGTTTGTTTCAAAAGAGAAGTTGCACAAAACTGCTAATTACTTAAATCTCTGGACAACAGCAGATTTTTAATGAGGTTTTAAGCCACATAATTCAATGCAACAGCAATTAAATAAGAATAATGAACACCTACATGTATACAGTTTTGTACTTTCCATCTTTTCCGGTATTTGAAATCATTACTTCATAAGTATAAACATCTGGTGTGTCATTCTTGTCAGTGTCTTCTCTGGTATCACTGGATGGAGGGGACCACATGAGCAGTGCTGTTCTTGCCTGAATGTCTGATACCTGTAGAAATACAACTTTGAGACCTCTGCCATTTAAATGCTATTGTATATAAATGCTGCTTTGCCACACAGGACCAAATAAAAGAGAATAAAATCATATAGCATTATCACATCAGAGTATTTATACTGATCCAATAGCTACTAATTAGTTTTTACAAATGAAATCAAGCTGGAAATCTAAGAAATGTCAGGAGAAAACTGCAATCCTAGGGCCCAGGGCTGAGTGCAAACAAACTTCTAAGTAACAAATGCCACCTAGTGGGCTACATAAAAATGTCCGTATCATTTATGAAGCACAAGAGATGGCAAGCATATATTATGAATCAGTCATTTTATCAAATGACAACACTTCAGACTTCTTTTTTATATGACCAGCACTATGATTATTATTAATACCTTCTTGCTGACTTCTTTTTCATACAAAATATATAGAAGCTCAGGAATTTCTCCAAAGTGACTGGCATTACTGTAGCAGGTGTGTAAGGGAACTCTGCTTTGGGCATTTAATCACGATTGTGACAAGCAGACTCTCCCATTAGATTACAACCTATTTGGTTAGCTACCCCAGCAAATTGTTTTTGATCAGGACATTAATAGGGATGTAACTACCTGAGGCTCTAATCTAGTACTCTATTAGTGAACAGAATATTACAACATATAAGATACTCTGAGTTCAGGCGCTTGTAATGAAGGCATGCTCACAAGGTCCATGTACATATACACACACACAAACGTGTGCATATATATACATAAATGTGTATATATTTATATACACAAATGTATACACACACACACAAAAGTGTGTGTGTATATATATATATAGGCAACATCCTAAAGAATTCCTGTGGTGGTGCTTGCCTGTGCAGCCCAGCCTTTCCAGAAAGGCCTAGATAACAACAGTTGGTGTGACAGAAATATGAGCATAGTGTGCATAAATGCAACACCTCCAACTGTCTGAGAAGCATTTGCCCCAACAGACTCATTGTGCTAAAGGTGGCAACCCTTGGGTGTCTTACATGGTAACTGGGGAATCACAAAGACACTTCTGAAACGAAGAAGCAATCAGCTTCAGATGTACAAAAGTGGCAGTAAAATTCATACCAGGGACAAAAGATGCCAGAGTGGAACAGAGCAATGATCAAAACCTGGCCTGACAGCGCAAGAAATTGCTCTGCCACCATTGCTGCCTCCATCCAGGCCTGAAGGATGCTGCAAGTAGCTGCACCCCAGCTGGTGTGACAGCAGTTTGGGGTGCAGGAGGCAGGAACCCACAGATCAGATGGGTGCATGCGGCCTGGTGGAGAGCTTTCTCAATGGCCTATGGATTAGCAGAGTGTAGGGAACAACAGATTTTCGGGAATAACAGAGTTGCATGCAAAGCTGAAGCACTCACATCTCCCACGGGAGACGTGCAATTAGGGGCACCCACACTCCCAGAACAGTGAGTACTGCTTGAAATCTGCAAGGGGCTGGGGACACTCATATTTCTGTAGGTGAGTGCACGGGTACGTGCACGTGATTACAAATTTTTAGGATCCGTTACAGAAGTAGTCTAGAAATTTGTGGGTGTTTATTAACATTGCACATGTCTCCTACTGTGGTTTATATGTTGCACCCACCTACTATTTCCAATCATTTCATAAGGGAATTGAAAACACATTTCATTATACAAAATGCCTAGTTCTACAATATGACTGTTACATGTATCTATTTTAGGAATAATTGCTTTTGGAAATCTACTACCAGGGTATCAGAATCCAAATGCTATCTTCACAACTGGTTCTCTTAAATTGCTATAATCCACTGAACTAAAAAACAGACTGGACCAACTTCAAGAACGAAGCAGAGAGGAGGTGAATTATTGGTAACAGACAAACAGAAAGGAGGAAGAATCAAACGAGATGAGCCTCAATGTCTTGGAAATAATGTCACTAAGTCCTTATATGCTAACAGGACTATACATCACATACTGAAAGGGATCAAATGCTAGTAAGATTACCCACTCAAGTTCTTGGAAACGCAATTCAAAGTTTGGTAAGAGAAATCACACTGTAATCTTGATGCGGTCACAAACTACACTAACACTAACTACAATCACCTCAGTATAATTCTAGCATTTCTGGAAGTCCTCGGAGTTGTGGGAAGCACCTGGGGTGGTAAAAGCTCCCTCTCAGACAATCTTAATCCCTCCCTCCTGGGTTACAGAAAGTGGCAGGGCATACTGAAGGAAAGAAGTGTAGTTTCCTGGAGGGCCTACTATGCTCCAGGACTAGTACGTCCACTGTCAAGGTGACTATTCCTATGTTTAGCGACCTTGTCCTTAGCGGACAAGGGAAGAGCTATGGATGTCGTCAATCTGGACTTCTGTAAGGCCTTTACCATGGTCCCCCACAACATCCTTGTCTCTAAATTGAAGAGATGTGGATTTCATGGGTGTCTGTTCAGTGGATGAGGAATTGGTTGGATGGCCACATCCAGAAGGTAGTGGTCAACAGCTCAATGTCCAGATGGAGATTGGTGACAAGTGGTGTCCCTCAGGGGTCCATATTGGGACCACTACTGTTTAATATCTTTATCACTGACATAGAGAATNGCCCCATCCCTAGAAACACTCAAGGTCAGGTTGGATGGGGCTCTGAGCAACTTGATCTAGTTGAAGATGTCTCTGCTCATTCCAGGGGGGTTGAATGAGACGACCTTTAAAGTTCCCTTCCAACCCAAACCATTCCATGATTCTACCATTCTTAACAGTTGAAATTTTTTTCCTAATGTCCAGGCAATATCTCTCTTACTACCAGCTACGCCTTCTTGTCCTAGCCACCATGGAGCTGAACATTAGGTCTTCCCTTCCTTTCTGCAGTTCTTTCTTATGTATCTGAAAACTATTAGCATTTGTGTTTTGCCTCACTGTTCTCCTTATCTCCTACTGTTTCATTGTCTTTAGTGCTTATGACCAGAACTGCAGATAATATCCCACCTAATGCTCAACTAATGCCAAACTGCCTTACACACTTGACAGATTACATTCCTCTTCATACATCTTAGTCTGTCCATCTTCTTTTATACCAGAGAAGCAATGCAGTTTGTATGAGTGAAAGGTGGCATTGCATCTTAATTGGAACATCGAAAGATCAGAGGTTTCAACTGTTCGCTACAGAGAGAGCAAGAAGAGTGGGAGGGAGATCAAAGACAACATTACAGACTACAGAAGAACAGATAACTTGCAGGACTTTGCCTAGTAAAATTAAACCCTGAGTATTAATGGAAATTGTTATACCAACAAGCATAAACAGAGAACAGGGTGAAATGTTCTTTAAGTCTCTGTCTGGATGAAAAATTGTTATCCCGAGTTACTCCCCCAGGGCTATGTTTGTTGGCCAACTCATGTAAAGTTCCATAAGACTTCTAAAAATAATAGATGACAACTGTTAACACAGTAACTATAGCACAATGAAGCAGTATTATGTACCAAGCTAAAAATCAGTGACTATGTAGGTTGTTCTGGTTGTTTTACTTTGTGTAAACAGAGTATGTGGCTAAAGAATATTATGAAGAACTGAAGCTTCGCTGTGGCTAGTTTGCCAAAGCTTAAAAGCAACAATCAGTGGAATTGAACATGATCAGAAATGCAAAGTGAAAAGTATGCACAGAAGCTGGGAATTAAGGACACCCTCATGATGCATAAAAGCTGTAATGTATAAAAACTATATAAATCCTGTATACATACACATGCACACATAGGCGTATGGGGATAAGGAAGAAATATGTTAGCCAATAAGCTATGATTTAATAGAATTTACAGGAGAAGCTAGAAGAGCCAACAAAAGAAAAACAGGTAACAGCATTAAAGACAAAAAGATATTTAAAAAAAACCCCAAAACTATCAGGAAACCTCTAAGTCAGGCACTGCTCTATAACTGGTGGATGTAGAAGTTAAAACTGTAAAATGTAACATGGGAAAGAAAGAAGCATTTAACAGTCATTTCTATCCTGCATTTGCAATGAGGCAGAAATCTGTATCCATCTTACGTAACCCTGTTGCTGGACTAGAAAATTTACAACACAGACCAAAGTCACTGGGCCCAGTAGATGGTGCCCAGTGAAACTGGGCCATCTGCAATAAACCAGGTGGTCAGGTGAAACCACTGATTCCCCGTCAGTCATGTACACTCACACTAAACCAGGAAGTTGCAAGAAGTCAAGCCTAAACTAGCAAGCCTTCCCGAGGAGCACTGGGGAGTGAATTACTTATGGAACAAGTGTTAAGAGACAGGTACCTGAGGGCCTACAAGAAAGTGCTCGTGGGCAGAACAACAGAATGAGAGTTAACAACACTTAACTCTTTGGCAAGTATAAATACTGGAAATAATTTCCTACCCTGTCCCTCATACACTTGAATCCTCCTGAAGCTGCTACCTTCTTCGTTTCTGCAACCCCAGAGAATGGGGGTGGGGACTGTGGGGTCCCCAGAAAGACAGCTTGTGTCTGAGGGGTCAGTAGACAGACAAAAAAGAAGAGAGGCAGTAGGAGTGGGACTGAGTAACATCAAGGTTTTCCTTCTGGACCTCCACTTTATATGATGTTACATATTTCATAAGTTCTGGAGCTTTTCAGTTGCTGTGGTTTAAGCCCCGTCCGCAACTAAGCACCACACAGCTGCTCCTTCACCACCACCCTTCCCCAGTTGGATGTGGGAAAGAATCGTGGGGAAAAAAAAAAAGTAAAACCCATGGGTTGAGATAAAGACAGTTTCACAGGAGAGCAGAGGAAGAGGAAAAAAAAAAGGATAAAAGAATATACAAAACAACTGATGCATAATGCAATAGAAGTTATATAGATCCACTGCCCACTGCCTGATGCCCAGCAAGTCCCCCAGCAGCGATCATTGACCCCTGGCCAACTCCCCCCAGTTTCTATACTGAGCGTGACGCCATATGGTATGGAATAGCCCTGTGGCCAGTTTGGGTCAGCTGTCCTGGCTGTGCCCCCTCCCAGCTTCTTGTGCCCCTGGCAGAGCATGGGAAGCTGGAAAGTCCTTGACTGGTGTAAATACTACTGAGCAACAACTGAAACATCAGTGTGTTATCAACATTATTCTCATCCTAAATCCAAAACACAGCACTATGCCAGCTACTAGGAAGAAAATTAACCCTACCCCCAGCAGAAACCAGGGCATCAGTAAATTCACATAGAGGTGTATGAGCATTTTCAACCACTCTCAGTTGCCAAAAAAAAAAAAAAAAAAAAGAAAAAAATCACAGCTGCAAGCACTGACAAGAGAGAATCAGAGAATGTAATTTAAGTCCTTTTCAACTCATTTATAAAACATTTGGTACTGCTTTTCAGATTCAACTTCCAGCTAAGAGAATGATTCTTAAAGACAAGTCTAGGTCCAGCAATATTCTTTCTCACAAGATTATTAATAAGGGACAAAACCGAAGTATTAAAAGATTAAGAATTGCTAAAATGAAGATTTCCCATAAAAAACTTTTCTCTCCTGTGTATATGCACTATGGCAATCCTGGATTCCTTCAGCATATGCTATTTTAACACAAAACTCCAGCTTCACATGATGTAAGCATATGACGGTAATTACTAATTACTTAAGAAGCAATTATTCAGTATTGTCCTTTACCCTTCATGTTCAATAATATGCCGATATTTGACTTTTTGAACACTAGACAGAGATGTATTACGGAAAAGAATTACTAAAGTTTCAGAAATTCCCATCAGTTCTCAAGCACAAAACACTAGCATGTATTAAAAAAATCTCTGCAATACAAGAAGGAAAAAAGTGTTTTTGAAGAACAAAGATTAAGATCAGAAGAATCCACTATGCTTAGATGCCCTGAGACACTCAGGAGTGGTTTTTTCAGAAAACATGGTATTACTTATTACTTTGCATGCTTATTCAAGCAGCCGCAATTGATTTTGGTTGCAGCTCTGAGCACTGTGTGCTTCTGCAAAGCACAGTACAATACTTGATTCAGGGCCCTAGCAATAAGGAAGCTGAGGTGGGCATGTCTTCGTTAGCAGTCCAGCTTGCAAAAGTGAATCTCCTCATTAACTATACTACACATGCCATTTGGGTCAAACAAAGAAAGAGTTTCAGCATGTGCAGACTGGATTACATTCAGACAGTGACACAAGGTACTTGACTGGCGAGTGAGATGCATCACGTTCTAGAAGCCCGCAAGCAGACACAGAACATGCATGGAACACAAAACATGATGCTCTCTCAAGGGATTTACATGCTATATAACCAACTCTCAAATTCTGAGTTCCTATTGCCTCTCCTTATTAAAATACTCAGCCTTCTGCTCCATTCTTCATTTTGCTTTTGCATTTTCAGGTCCCCTTGTCTTCTCTTCTGCTTGCTTTGCTATTTAGTAAATGGACATGACAGCTGGTGAAGACTCTGCTCAGACGCTGAGGACTCAGCATGCTGCAACATGCAGAACCACTCCAACTTACATCTGGGTATAGAAAGTTCAAGACCTCCCTAAGTAGAAGGGTTAATCTGGTGGCAGTACCAAGTTACCAACTTGACTTAACACTGTCACATATGAAAGGATGGGGGATCCATACAGGGAAAGGTTTAAGAAAATGAGAACACGTTCATAAAAACACCTAATGGAAGTCAAGGCAGCGAAGCTGATGTGCCCCATACTGCACAGAACTGAAAGAGATGTGTGAATGAAAGCACACCATGGAGCCCACCACCTGATTTAGATGTGCATGCCCTGTACCTCGGCATTAAGACATGAGAATGCCTTCAGCACTACTCTGGGCTTTCTGGAGAAGGATATAGTGCAATGGACACTGTACTGGACAGCACCTGTATGATCACCTGATCATAGGACCACCACTGCAGCCAGTATCCAGCATTGCCCATGCCAGCACTGAAATTCTGCCAGGGAACAGAGTGTTAATGATCCATCAAGATGATCATCATGGCACAATCCCCACAGTGAGTGCTTCAAGCAAAACACTAACCAAGAAAACTGCAAGAATATTTCTGATGAGAACTACAAACAGAAGGTGTGAAAAAACACAATCTCCTTGTTCATTTGTGGGAGGGTGAGAAAAATTCTCCATTTCCGTGGAGAAACTGTGGGACGGTCACTTCTGATCCTGCAAGGCCTAAGTAGGTAACACAGCCTCCCTTTCTCTTATCTGTCACACTCCTCCAAGCTGCAAGATCAGCTAGTCTTCCACCCACCCACAGCCCTGACAGTCCCTTGCCTTCACAAAGCATAAGCTTCTCCAAGTGCTGGAATTTTGGCTTGCTTCCTTGTGTATGCTGTCTAGTCTGTAGCAGCCTACTACTGCCAAAGCCTGTGATGTCTTTTGAGGTCTGCAAAGACATTACTCGTAGGCACACAGCTACATGCAATGATGTTTGAGTAAGGACATGGTGGGGAGGGAAAATAGCATGCTTGCCTAAAAGGCATGGATGGTTGAGTGTTCAGGGTGGAAGGAAGTGAAAGAAAACAAGACCTTAGCAACATAGCAAGAAGATACCACCTGCTGATCACACTTCTCACAGTCTCACCCTAACCACCGCAGGAAGCTCAGAGTTGTCATTCCCCTTGGTAGCGCAGACACTGATGACACCCCAGACTTGGATGGCATCCTGTATGCCCTGACCACTGGCAGAGGACTGTGCGCACTTCTAGACAACTGGTCCCCCTACTTCTAGTCAGGATAGAAAGGATCATCCACATTCTCACAAAGTTAAGGAGGGCGCTCATGATTTGAGAGCTGCTGAGAATGCTGCTGTCCAGCATGCCCCAGTGAGAGCACTATCTTACAGTAAGCTAATCTTGCAGCAAGATTTGTTTCTGCACGCATTCTGATGCAGTATGTGGCTAAACTAGGTGCATGTTCCCTGTTGGGACAGACTCTTCGTGACTCAGAGTCAAAAGGGGCCAAAGACACCAACCCCTTTAGCTGCACAGCCCTGATCCATTCCCAAAGCAGGTATGTTTTGTACAGTGAATGGCAGGGACCATACAGAAAGAACAACTTGTTACTGAGTTAAAAAAAAAAAAAACAACAACAAAAAAACCCAAAACCTACAAGGCGATTGTAATCTTGAACACAATGGACCAGCATTAGTATGAAATCTTTCCTGCTTCACTTTGAGAATGGAATAGAATTCTTCTAACAGCATTTTGATGCATGTTTTCCTAGAATATGTGTGTATATATGTTATTTCTATTTTTATATATGTACTTTTTGATAGCAAATGACTCCCTTAAATTCTTTCTAGCATCATCCTACAGCAAGCCTAGAGCCTTTAGATCCACTGCACAAGTCTCTACTGCTTGATCTAACAGAGTGATAGCAATAGGTGTTTGCTGACATATGTGGAAATGAGACGCATAGCTGAGCAGTGAAATAATAGGCAACAAAACAAAACTTCTGCTGGTAGGACTTTGCAGGTACTTGCTGTCAGAAGAAAGATGAGATATAGGAAAGCTGGATTATGTTCCAGATCCTGGATAAAAATCAGTGCTATCAGGTGTTGACTTACATTCATTTCTTACAGCCATAACCCCTTCTGACTGTTTTTCTCCAGCTTCTCAAAGTCTGGTCTTAATCAAACACATCTTCATTCCAGTCTGTACTCCTTGTTTACTCCACCCCAGACTTTAGCCCTTCAGTCTCTCAATAAAGTTCTGGTATCCTTGTCTCACCAATCTTCGTGTTTCTGAGGCAGTTTCAGTCTCTTGCTACTACCACCCACTATCCGCACCACCCTCAGTCTTACTAACAAGACATTCAGACCCCCATCACTCTTTCATTATCAGTCTGCCTGTAAAACCAACAAACAGAAAAGCTACTTGCTCTCCATTTTGTCCTTCGAATACTTCACACCTACTGTTCTGTTTGTTCCTGGTCTCATTTCCCCATCTTAGAGTCCTCATCTATTTTAGGATGCCTCAACTCTTGACTGTCCTTTGGACCTGTGCTCCTTTTCATTGCTGTCTCTTCTCCTCACTTTCTTTCTCCTCCACACCTTAATCTCCCCAAGCTTTCTTTTCAGTCCCAGTTTCTTCTCCATTCTTTTTATTGGCCCTCCGCTAGCTCAAATCGCCAAGGTCATCCTGTTAACAGTGACTGAACTCGACTGTCCCAGCTACTATCTACACCACAGCAACAGCTAGTGTCAGCTAACTCCTCTCCATTTCTTCGTCTCAGCTCTCTCAACCCTTTCTTATAGGATTTGCTTCAGCCAGCTTCTACATCCACGCTGCTTTGCCACCAAAGATACAGGGGCACCAAAGACATGTTAGCCCATCCTGATGCTTGGACACAGCAGAATGCCAAGTATTCAGGACTTCTCCTGTAATTACAATCCCTGCTCAGCCCTCGGAGCACCATGGAATCACAGGATAGCTGAGGGTGGAAGGGACCCCTGGAGGTCATCTGGTCCAACCCTCCTGCTCAAGCAGGGTCACCTAAAGCCAGCTGCCCAGTACCATGTCCAGACAGCTTTTCAATATCTCCAAAGAGGAAGTCTCCACAAACTCTCTGGGCAACCTGCACCAGTGCTCAATAACCGTCACAGGAAAAAAGTGTTTCCTGATGTTCAGAGGGAACCTCCTGTGTTTCATCATTGCCTCTGGTCCTGACTCTGGGCACAATGAAAAGGGCTGGCTCCATCCTCTTTGCATTCACCCTGCAGATATCGATATAAATTGGTAAGATCCCCTCTGAGTCTTCTCTTCTCCAGGCTATATAGTCTCAGCTCTCTGAGCCTCTCCTCACCAGGCTGTAAAGCAACATATGAAAGAAGAATCGAGACTAAGGCACTAAAACCAGGGTCAGGCTGTCTGGGAGGTAAAGAGAAGAAGGTATGTAGCTGATGAATAGCAATGTTGGAAGTCCGATGATTATTCCATCTGACCCTTTTTGCTTCTTCATCTTTTTTTTTCTGTATGTCCTTCCTTCCATAAAAGTTTTCTCTTCTTATTAGTTATGTGTTAAAACGTGTGTGAGTGCATGGACATGTGTGGTGTGCTAAGCGAAAGACTGACAGAGGATAAAAAGCAGAGTGCCTCATTATGGAGGAAGTAGCTGACTGGACAAACCCATGGCAAGCTCCTGCTAGAGTTTCAGTTGCATGGACTTTTTGTCATTTACAGTAAGGAACACAGACTGTTTTTACTCAAGCAAGCTGGTGGACTGAGGATTGAGGTGCAGCTTTTTGGAAAAGCTGTGTAAATCCTCACAGAAAGGTTAGGACCAGGGAAGGTCCAGATGATGAAAGAAAAGAACACAGGCTTGTTCTAAAATGCAAGAAACTGCTAAATTTGGCAACAGTGCTTTAAAGAGTCTCTGCACAGAGGTTATAATTTACAGTTTTAGAAACTGAAAAAGAAATTGGTCAATTTTCAAGCAGGTAAGTCAGAAGCCCACTGCTGACAGTCACCTTCCTTGGTGAATGTTATGTCTCTTCCCTGAAGGTGCCAGAGATCCTTAAAGAGAAATCCACCATGGTTTTTCTTTACTTTTCATATAAGATTTTCCAAAACCTCACCAGGTATCTCTCATGCCTAGAGACACCCAGTGTTTAAAATCATTTCCTGAACAGTTAAAACTAAACAATGTTACAGAAATTGAGAACAGATTGTAAAGGAAGAGACAATGTTAAGCATCATCATTATGTTGCTGGCAACATTACTAGCTCCTTCTATACATATTTTTTATAATTCTTTTAATACTGAGATTTCACAGAGTGGCCAAGAAGAATCATTCCACATATTAAGTATGAAGATAATTTTAGTTTAGCTTCATAAATGTTAATATACTAAAAATTACTCTGGTTCTTTACATTTCAATGACTGAAAGTTAAGCGAGTTTTCTTTAGTGCAGGAAGTTAAAGATCCTTTAAACTAGAAAAGAGAAAAGGAGGTGTAACTGTATAAACTAGCAACAGATACATTCTGATCTTATGGAATGTTTTATTTACTTACCACTGGCTTGGCTATATTAGAAAGAAGTGCTTCAAGTGCTTTTGTTTCTTCATCCTTTTCTTAAAAAACAAAATCAAAGCAAACAAAAAAGTACCCATGAGTATTGTTCAGTGACTTTACAGTGAAATAGCTCTTCAAATTCAACAACTGCGCATAGACTAAAGTACGTAAAAAACAGAACACCTTGACAACTTGCATTCATCTAGAGCAACATAAAACTAAAAAAAAAACCTCCCAAAGAAGTTGCTCATATAAAACTATTTCTAAATCTGTTCTACGATTTAATGGCATACAGAAAGCCTGGTTATCTTTTATTAATGTATAACTAAACAAACTACTGCTCTGGAGAACCTGAGCTCTTGGCTGAGATATCTCCTGAATATTTCTCTCTGGATGTAGATGCAGTCAAGTTACAGTACTTAAAACGTGTTATTGCACATCATGTGGAGGACTACTGGTAACACTGTTGGCCTCCCTCAATTGCAAGGGCAAACCTTAGCTTAGCCTTCAGTTACATCTCAGGCAAAGAACCTAAGGTGTTTTGTTTCAGCTGAAGATAGAGCTGAGCTTTAAAGAGGACTCAGTAAGTTTATAGAAATGCCTGATAAAATTATTTTAAACACATGTCAAATCTATCTACAACTTTATATTTCTAAGTTTGTAACTAATTAAGTGCATTTCTGACTTCTGTTTGTCATCACAAGTCTAAGTCATAGTATATAATTCTTCAAAAAGTCTCCTGAAATAAATAATTTTGAAAAGTAGACTTTTCCATTTTTCATATAAAATACTTCTAAGGAATCATTAACATAATTTTCGTAACAGATATAAGCAACAGTGCATTTTATCCCTGTGCCTTGGTAAAGTTAGCTCACAGATGAATACCAACTAGCAGAATGTAAACTGAAGCCAAAACAAATGCCACTCTGGAACCAGAGTGACAAGTACTCATTTAAGTCTGGAGCAACAGTTCCCAGCTTCTGAACTCAGGTTGTATCTCAAAGGTGACCCTTGGTAGTAAGCTTTCACAGGGTATTCTCTGCACACTTTTTTAAACATCTCTTTTAGGTTGAGATTTCCTGGTCTTAGTTAGACATACTTTCTTAACATTCCTTTTGGTCTACAGCAATCTAATCTACATTGGCACAAAATCATCATCTCAAAACAAACTTCAATGAGTTGAGAAAATCATGGTTTGTTTCCCTCAGCATCACGAGTTACAACTCCCTATTCTGAGAAAATTTTACTTGGCTGATGACAAGTCTTTGATGTTATGTGCTGAATCTGAAGTGCTATGCCAGCGACCCGAATATTGCACCGTGACACATCATCAGATTCGACGACTGCATGACCAAGACTGAGTGAATTCAGTCCATTTATGAGATCACAAGCTTTGATATTAATAATAAACACACTCCCCATGGTAGTGTCTTCGAAAACATAAACTCACATGGACTAGTGTGAGGACCAGTCTTTTCTACAAAGGCCTTTCAATAATGAGTTGGTAGGGACAGGCATTATGTGTATTTCATATAACAACAGTATCTCTTTTATAAAATACTCCTCTTTAACAAGTTGAATGTAGGTTTCCTGTATCAGACACCCATTTCTTTCCATGTTTTCTGCAATACCAAGCAGGCCACAATATTCAGTGATTCCTCAAAATGTAAGCACCAATAATGCTGGACAAAGCACAGATTTTTTGCTCAAATCTACACGGAGACTCGCGTGTCAGTAGCTTTGTTCTCTTAGGCCCATCGTTCCAGTACAAGGAGGGGGTCAACTGCCCTTAACTCCATTCTACATAAATCAGGGCAGTTATGGACTACTACTCAACTTCAAGATTGTCAGTGTGGTGTGCTATCTACAAATGCTATGCTCAGCCAAACACTGGACTTGCATTTTTTCTATATACATATCTATGTATATTTAAAAATTTTGTTAACACTTACCTTCTACTTCTGTGTCCGTCTGAGAATTGCTTTTTCCTTTACCCAAAGACTTGCTTTTGGTAGAACCTGTGCTTATGCCAGCTGCATCCTGTCCTTTTGTAAGTCCATTATGTTCACTTGTAGGAGAAGGACATTTCTGAGGAGACGATGGAGGACTGTTTAACTTATCCTTCTGAGTTCCATGTCGGTCTTTTAATTTTTTTTGTAACCTTTCATACGTTTTACTAGACCTTTCATCTCTAAAGTTGGATCTTCCATGAGCAGGCAGAGCATCTAAATGGAAGTAAAGAAGAAAAAAATTAAAAATACTCACTAAGAACAGAATACATTTAAAAAGCTATTAAAAAATGCTATGTGCACTAAGTGCATGCTTATGTGTAAAATTACATCTCTACTCCTATTGGAAAACTGAAGTGTACAGCAGGTAAACTAATATACACTAATTGGANCCGTTGGGATGGGGAGAGACTTGGAAGGGTAAAAGTAAGAAAACTCATGGGTTGGGATAAGAACAGGTTAATAATTGAAATAAAATAATAATATAACAACAGTAATAGTAATGAAAAATGAGAGAGAAAGAAAACAAAACCTAGGGAGGGAAAACACAAGTGACACAACCGCTCACCACCCACCGACCGATGCCCAGCCCATCCCCGAGCGGCGATCGTTGACCCCCAGCCAACTCCCCCCCATTTATGTACTGAGCGTGACGCCATATGGTATGGAATAGCCCTGTGGCCAGTTTGGGTCAGTTGTCCTGGCTGTGCCCCCTCCCAGCTCCTTGTGCACCTGGCAGAGCATGGGAAGCTGAAAAGTCCTTGACTGGTGTCAGCACTACCTAGCAACAACTGAACCATCAGTGTGTTATCAACATTATTCTCATCCTAAATCAAAAACACAGCACTATGCCAGCTACTAGGAAGAAAACTAACTCTATCCCAGCTGAAGCCAGGATACCTTTATGCTTAGAAACATCTTACTGACTCAAGACTTTAAGACGTTGTACCACATGGCACCAACTCTTTCCTCAGTGTAACCCTATCTATGACAAATGATGAAAGCTTTCAAAAAAATGTTTCCTTCAAAACGAGCATAGAATTTGTCCATTTTCAGGTAAGTTGGATCACTCAGTCTGAAGAATGAAGTTCATCATTTGTCATTCTTTATGTGCTAGGAAGTATAGAAAACAAGATCAAATAAACTTTTCAGTTTCTATTTTTTTTAGGTCAGCTTAATTCCCATAAAATTTGACAGAGGACTACTAGATCAGCTGTGACTATTTATAAATTTGATTTTCACTACCATTAGAGATTTAGGCGCTCTTGTTAGAGAACTACCATGGTCTAAGTGCTTCCGGGGTTTTTTTTTTTCCTGCTTAAATTCAGATTCCTCATGTAAGAGCCTAACCGTGGGCTTTGACTTCTGAAAGCCATAGCCAACGTTAGTGGTCCAGAATTAAATATGAAATTTGTAGCAAATATGTAACAAATTAAAGCATCCCTAATCTTCTAATTCCCTAAATCCAAGGACATCTTACATAAATATTTAAAACAAAGCAAAACCAGAGAACCCCACTTTATCCATTTTTTTTACATTAACAGTTTAGCAAATTATCACTGAATTCATATTTAAAGGGATATAACCTAGCAGCAGAAATCTAAAAAATATTATTCCATTAAGAAGTATCCTTTATCTTTTCTGCATTTAATTTTCATACTCCAATCTCTTAATTCAGAAAACTAAAAGCAAGCAACTGCCATCTACAGGAAACCAAGAAATTAAGAAAACTATAAGAAAACTATTAATAAAAGAGCATCGAATAATGTACTGTTATCAAAGTAGTGCAAGGAAGAAATAAAGTACAGCTTGAGAATACAGAAACACTAAGAAGTCCAGCAAGATCAAGACATTGGTATATTCTTATCTGATGGCTTTGTACATCATGACTATTTAAGCACAGTGACTATATGGAGGACGTTTTTAGATTATTTTAGTAGTATCACAGAACACTGAGAATCTACGCATCTACAGCAACATGACAAAGATGAATTTAGTCTCCCCCTCCACAGCTTCTAGTTTCTTTCTCTAAAAACAGCAAGCTGGCACTGCTCTCAGTCTTTCAAGGTCGGCATCTGCTTTATAGCAGAATTTTATCTAGAGAAAAGCCAGTCTGTCTAGAGAAAAGCAAGTCTACCAGAAATGCAAATATTAATCTAAGTACCCAATGCCTAGACACATACACTTTGCAACTGAACAGTATTAAAGGCAAGTGTCAATAGCATTACCAGAGACAATTTCAACTACAGTATTAAGTTTACGTTGGTGGCACCTGATTACTTGAGTTGGACTTCAGTATGGACATTGGACTAAATGCATACAGTATTATGAAAAATAGCAATAATTTTTCATAATCAATACTAAGAACTCCTGCTTCATGTTTCAAACAAGATACCCGTAAGACACGAGATCTCAGACCAGTGCTCAGGTATGGATCTAAACATTTAATCTCAGGGGAAGGCATCAACTCAATCACTAAACACTTCCTGCATTGCTTTCCTGCGCAAATCTGTAACTGATGAACATAAGAAATAATCTGTATGTTTAATGGATCACTGAACAGGCAAGTCAAATTAATGAGAAGAACTTCTTCCGGAATAATAAGCTTCAGTAAAAACAAGACTGGCATCCTTTGTAAAACTTTTGCATGTAACTCCCATTCAGGCTGTAAGTTGTCCTTGACAAAGCCCATACATCAGCATAACGGATGCTGGAAATAAGTAGAGCATTATTTCTTTTGACAGAACTTGCAACATTTGATAAGCTACTTACCCAGATCGCCATATACTTGTGAGGTGTGATACTGTGGAATGTACTGCGTTGCCATGTCACCGGCTCCGGTCACGGGTGAGTATATATGACGTGGTGGAGGAGGTATCATGGCTGGAAGAGGAAGGAAGCCAGGCAGTGGGGGATGCGGAGGCCTGTGTATCACTGTGTGACCACCAGGATGAAATTCTGGAGCCTGGGGAACCACCACAACTCTTCGAACACCGTTATCCTCAATAACCTGTACAGTGAGAGAGACCATGCACCAAAAGAGAAATGACAGTCTGAAAGGTATGCATCTATAGATACTTAAACAAAATTATGAATAAGAAAACCCATAAATTTGAGAAAAGGAAAACAGGAGAGTGTAAGAAAAAAAAGATAGAACAATTAAAGGGCTATCTACGTTAAATGTATTAACTGCAACGATGCCATTAATTTCGCAATGTGATGGGAAAAATACTGTTAAAAAAAAAAATCTGACTGTAACAACATCTTATAAACAACCAGATATATTTATGGCATGAGCCTAGCTTCTCCCCAGGGTGCCGTTTCCACCCTCATTCACACTGCTCCTAGGGTTTGTTCTACTGTGTAACAACTAGATCTCTCCCTAGAAGTGATTCGGTGGGTGGACGGACCTCACTTCACATAAATGGTGAGAAAAGGCACAACAGTGTCCGGTCTTCGCTCTGTGCCCAACTCAGTCCACCAGCACTAACCCAGGAGGCACTCGCCATACTGCCCCTGTTGGCGAGCAGCACCCATCACCTGCATCAAGCTGTTAAAGCAAAAAAAAAAA
>VZTL01056580.1:19323-29368 GCA_013400535.1 Scopus umbretta | reverse complement strand
AAGCTGAAACCAGGACACCTGTTTATCTCAGTGAAGTGATACCTATTGGCAAGACTTGCTCTAGAGAATAAAACTCTCTGCCACACCCTGGCCACTTGTTTCTCAGCCCTTGCATTTGCTGTAATTCTAACCTGAAATCTGGAAAATGAAGGATGTTCTACTTTTTCCTTAGACTGAGAGTAAACTGATCTCCAAGAAGATGCTGTGGAAAGCAGAAAAATATGGTATGCCCCTGTGAAGCCATTACCTTATTGCTAATCTGTATTTAACATCTTTGATATCTTCTCTGGCTGTAGTATACGCTGCTTGTTTTCTTACCAGACGATTATGGTGTGCACCATACTGAGGAAATCTAACTGCTGCTCTTCAAACATACCATTGCCTCTTGATGGACTTTGATGTCAAGAAACAAACCAAGTAGCTATCAAGCTATTCTTTGATTTTATGTTGTCTCCCACACTGACTTGCTGTTTCTCAGAGTGTATTTCAAGAGAGATGGGCTTGGGAAAAGCACTGGTGTGGAAAACAGGCCATCAGATAAGGCCATGCTCTTATTCTAATTTATAGTGATTTTTTAATCCAGATTTGTAAACTTAAGAGCTTTTTTCTGTCAAGTAACTAGATTATGGAAGCTGAAGACTCTAGTTGATTTTTGTGGTTGTTGCCCAAGCTTCACAGAACTGTATAGAAAGAAATGTGCATAGTGATGGGGGTCATTAAAAGGCAGTGAGTCACCCAGGGTCTGTCTCGTGTTTCTGCAGTGAGAAAGCATAGTGCCTGGCCAACACTGCAAGAACACCTAGGCAGAACAGCAGCTTACTGGCTGCTATTCCTGTTGTTCAGCCCTGAGAACCCATAAGCTTTTTTGTTTTGAAAACTTCTGCCTTGGAAATCAGACTGGTACTTCTGGGCTTTTGGGTTGTTTTTTTTTTGTTTGCTTGTTTTGGTTTTTTAAGTTAAAATATTAGGAGACAAATATTTTAAAATGAACCCAAGAAAAACAGGTATGTTTAGAAAGCAAAACAATATCTTATATATCATAACATTCAGTTTTCTGGAGAAGCCTCTTGACAGTCCAACCAATGTCAAACCACTTTAAGAACAAACTTCATATTTTAATTTCTTAATAATAATAATCTACTCATGCACTGACAAATCATAGATAAAAGGCTATTCACTACTATAAACAATATATGAGTTGCTCACAATGAGGAAATATTAAAGTGTTTCTACAGATATGCTTTAACCTTATTTTAAGCAGCTGATATGAGCACTGAAGAAATTGAACCAGTGCCTGTTCCTTGTTTTCAGGCTCGGGGGAAAAGACAACAGTGATTCTGGGGAGACAGTGTTGGTACAGAAGAACTACCTCTTTATTTATTTCTTGCTTCTTTCAAAGAGAATTTCTTCATATTCTCTTTATAGACTTTCATTTTTCACATCTTGCCCAGACATAAGGGTGTCTCAAATCACAAGCAATCACATTGGTACAATTGTAACTGATTTTTACTAGACCAGTTATTTCAGTGACACCAACTGTCGCTATTTATGGTAAATCTGCTAGCTATTAATGGTAAAATAATGGTTCTGGTACTCTTAGTGGTACAGATAATGAATTTTAGAGGAAGAAATTATAAAAAATTTACTCATGTGCCATGGTTAGCCCTCAAATTTTCTTCTTGATATAGAAAAGTTTAATTAACCCTTATCAATTAACCCTTTCAACATTCTGTCAGTGAATACATTTTTGTCTTGTGGTGGTCTGCAAATTCAGTCTCAAAAAAATGCTGTCCTAAGTTGTCCCAGATTTATGTCTCGTAAATCAAAATAGAGAATATATTTGTCAAGAAGAAATGGCAATGACCAAAATTCAGTGTTGGTATGTAGCGATATTGCATAGTATGCAACGAAGAATCATAAGATTGCACTACTCTCATAAGCAAAAGTTTGGTTTCAAAGTTTTATACATTTAACGAAGAGAATGTTGAACTGCAGGTGTGATAGTGATATGAGGGCAGTCTATTAAGAAGAAAAAAAAAAGGGGGGGGGTAGGTAGGGAGCAGCAAGTTAGTGTAATATAAGACTCTAGTGACAAAAAACAAGCCACAGCATAGAAGATCAAATTAGAGAAGTCAATAGCTCACATAAGTTGATGATAACCAATACCTCCAAGCAATAACATCACAGACAATTTCTAACTAATTTTGTGTTCTAGTTTGCCTATACATCTTTTTACTCTTCCTGTGAAGCTGACAAATGATGATTGGAAGAACTGAGATTTGCTTGGTAGCATTCTTGATTGGCCAAATTTTTCTGCTGTCTCTCTGGGATAAGGCAGCACATCTCTTAACTAATGGATTTGATAGAGATTCTGACAGTCTAATCAAGAAAGATCAACTGCTGAGAAGAACCCACAATTTAATTAAATAAATACTGGTTCAAATATTAAACTTGACAGAGAATGCTTTTCATTTGGACAAAAGTAAAACCAGCTAATAACTGTGAACTTATGTGTGAGAAAATACAGAAACTTGGTAACTCGCATATTTTGGTGTCATGCTGTTAATTCTTTAAACTGTTCTAACTTACTCAACCAGCAGCTTGTACTACTGTATCTGTGGATGCTCTTGTACCAATGTAATCCTGGTCAGGCCATGAAACTTCATTATACTACAAATGATAAAAATAGACTTTTTTCAGAATATAGGCTAATGAGCTGTTACAGGTTTGTAGCACTCCTTCCAGAGGATACTGGCTTGGCATTGAAAGCTCCCAGCAGTCAGGCTACCCAGGCAGTCTTAGATACCTTCGGTGTTTCTTGCACGTTTTATCGCTCCCACCTTTGTGTCTTTCTCATGTTTCTTCCAACAGCATAGCTACCTTTCTCTTCTTCTTGCTTTCCTTTTCAACTTGTTCATTTTTTGCTGTCTGACTTGCATTAATCTTCAGTCTGATCTTATCTGTTCCTTCTCTCTAATCCAGCTCAACACATTAACATTACTGCTTTTGAGGACAGAGACAGATATTCTCATAAGGGTTTTAACACCTACAAGTCTGACCTTTCAAAGTTCGTGTTATGTTCTGTTTCTTGCCTCTTCACGCTTGTGATGTAAAATTCAAGAGTAGCTTCCTTGTATTCTCTCTGCTGGGGAAGCACAACGGTGTGCAAAAATAGAACAATAGCAATGTATCTCTCTAACTGCTGTATTTCTGTATAAAACCAAAACTGCAATATATGCGTATTCTTTGAACAACATATTATTTGCTGATGTGCAAACTTTTTTTAGGATAGTATAAGTGTTACAAGTTCATTTGATAAATATAGATTTCTATGGGGTTTGCACTAGTAGAATAAAAGTTTAATTATGGTAGAGCATGAAATGCTTGCACAGAAATGGAGGAAATGTTTGGCTGACACTGCAACAAAGATGATTGGAGAGAAGAATAGAGGAGTTGTGTACAAAAGTGCAGAAAAAGATTTTGTCTTCATTTAAAGTTTTTGATTTTTTTCAGTTAGAAATGTGTTTTTAGTACTTTTTTTCAGGTATTTTCTAATGCAATGGAATACTCCATTCGGTGATTATGTCTGTAAATTCTTGTAAGGACTTGAAGACATTAATATATATGCATAGATGTTCTTTGCAAGCATTTTGTAAAGCTTTTCCTTATCTTTGACTTTCACTTTAAGTACTTCTCTTTCAGTTGCTTTATAGTAGAAACATTTTAACTAGGATTTTTATAATTCTATTGCTAGAGATAGTCACTAGAAAGTTTTAAGAAAATACAATTAGTTTTTTTCAGGGTATGAAACTGTCCATCTTTAAGGACATGTATTCTTATGGTTCTTCATATTCCTTCATAAATAGCTATGGAAAAGTGCAGTGGAAAAAAATTGAGAAGTATTAGAAACTTCCTACTTCACTGAAGATAAATATCTTATTAGTAAAGAACAATGTTTTTAGCTGTCAAGCCATGTTCTTGGCTGATGTGATATGTACAATATTAGTTTCTATCTTCAGTTTTCTCCAGAGCTTATTCATTTCAGTTCTAGGCATTTACAATGCTACCTTTTTGTATTATGTCCAGAGAAATGTGTATTTTAGTCCCATGCCACTTGGACTACCTTCTGTGGGGGTTTAGATAAGTAGATTTAGATACCTTGTAATAAGCTAGTTAGGATGATGTTGGGTTTTGAACTCTTAGTGGCATTGTCAAAAGTGAACACTGTTTCCTTTTGTAATGTTTCTCTCAGCCTCTGCTCAAAATATTGGTAATAGGTTAGTAGAAATTAAGCCTACTAGTACCATTTTAAACAGGAAGGGTATTCTTTCCTTCATAATATGTTATAGTTAAGAAAAATCATGATGCTTTATATAAAGAGTTCATTTAGGATCTCCAGCCCATCTTTTCTCACAATGTATGGCATTTTTAAAAAAAAATTTTTTTAAGCTTGTGTTCATAACATACATCTTTTCTTGTTTTCTTTTCTTTCTGGCTAGAAACTTGATCTTACAGCTGACACAATTGATAGTGACTAGATCACTGTGTGTAAATTTGTGAATTCTGAGTTCATAGATTGGTATCACCGTATTCTAGTTTGTTTATCTGTAAATGCCTGAGTAGCCAAGATATCCCACTAGGACTTGCATATGTTCTGACATCCTCATGGTGGGTGTTGGTGTTTAGGTTTATAGGTAGTGAAGCTGGCTTTATCTGCTTCTTTGATGGAGGTCAATATAAATAAATAAAAAAACCCTATAAACTTGAATCTGAACACTTTCATATTTTAGGTAAGAACAGGATGCACAGCACAGGTTTTCACCTAGTTCCTGCCTCAGTAATGATTAATGATTATAACAGCTTTCACATTGCAAAATACTTACAAATAGAAAAGGATTTTCTGCTTTTGATTGTGATCATAAGATTTAAAATTAATTTTCCCTATTATCCTATATTGGAAAGCTCATAGGTAATTTTGCTTGATGAATTAAAATACAGATGTGTAGTAAATGAATGGATTCACTCCAACTGGGAAACAGTGATGGTGTTTTTGCATATTTTTTTTTTAGAGACAATATACACAGTATATATTGATGTTTGTCTCTCCTGATTACTATATACAGTTTCTCACAAATTAATGTGTCAAGTATTCATGGAATTATCAGCTAAAAAAAATATTAGTTTTAAAACTAGGGAAACTTAAGACCATAAAGTTTAGAATCATGTGTCCAATTTGGGTTAAACCACCATGATAAAAGCTTCTGCAATGGTCCTAGTTTCTGAAGAGGCAAAACCAAAAGGTATTTATTTTTTTTATATATACTTTGTTGGTCTCTAGGCAAGATGAAATAATTGAAATAACTAAAAATGGAGGAGAAAGTTAACCAGTTTTCAATGTTAAAATAGTTTGCCCTTTTATTTTAAACTTCATTCTAAAAAGGCTTGTAATGGAGTTTTGACTCTTTTGAAACACACTTCTACTAGTTAAAAGTAATTTTACTCTTTCAAAACCAAAAGATCTACTCTGATCCCCTGGGATCCTAAAGAACCGATTTCATCAAAGTAAATAAGAAATACATGTGCAAAATTTTTACATGGGAATTATAAATATTCTTATTTGGTTTTTGTGTGTCATCCCCCCCCCCTCCCCAGTCCATTCACTTGATTTTCCTGTGTGTTCAAGTTTCCTTTTTATTGTTATATTGGTTTGGTCTTGCAGACTTTTCTGCGTTTTACTGAATTTGAAAGAAGCCTTAGGCAGCATTGAAGCAAGTGCCTTGCCCACTTCCATTGCTACTTCTGTGGCAAATTTGCTGAACAAGTTTCAAAAAAGTATGAGTTTACTCTACAGCTAGACAGTAATGATAAGAATCTGAATAAGGAACATTAGTACTTAAAATACTGAGGTATTAAATTAATTTCCCTTAGTACAGCTGCTACCCAACACGGTAAAAGGATTTTAGAAAAGCATTAATTGAATTACAAAAAGAAAATCCATGCTGACTCTTGCTTTTTTATTTCTCCTGGCACTCTGCATGGTCTTGGTTTCTATTTGGAAAGCTGCAGTATGAAACTCTGTATGAAACAGAGTTGTCTATCTGAGACATCTTATATCCATTAAAATATTCAGGCAGATAACCTTTTTTGCTCAGCAGGATTTGAAGGGCATTGCTAAGAAAATAGAAATTTCTAAGTTTATCTCATTTTATGTTGAACCAAAGCCATATGATGCAAAGATGAAAATATGCCATAGTTACTGATATAGGAGTTTTTCCTTTTGCCCCAGCTAAGTTAGTTTAAGTACAGAGAAATGTACTTAATGAATATACAGAGACAGTGATTCACTTGTTTTCCTTTATTTAGATTCAGAGCAGGATGGTTTCTAAAGGTACTAGATAACCACTAATCCTAGTAAAGTCAGCACAAGCTGCAGGTGTTTTATACTGCTGGAAATAAGGCCATAAAGGTTTAGTGAAAAATTTATAGCATGCCTGTTTAAATAAATACAGCGCAGAACAGTGTTTATCAGATTCTGATAGAGAGACAATTAGCCAAAAGTCTTATGCAGACTAGCACCACATTTTAATGAGTTATATTAGTCTATGATAATTCTGTGAGCTTCAGAGAAATTACTGTATGAATTATTTTGGTTTGCATGCTTTGCAAAAGATATAAAAAATGTCCAGGAGAGAAATATATTCCACAGCTAAGAATTTAGAAACAAACAGCTTAAGAAATTCTGCTGGCTTCTTGCCAAGAAAATCTTTGAGCCTTCATATGCCACATTTGCATTTAGCAGATGAGGTTCAGTTCTTTGCAGTTCCTGTTTGAACTGTGTTTTCTGCTCTGAAAGTGCTCTGCACTTCAAAAAATAGTACATCCTAGCCTATCAGTGTTTCTGTCCGTGGCATGTGTTGAGTTGCATCTGTAGGCACTTTGTACCTGTAGACTTTTGATGCAAAAATAAGCTTTTGTTTTTTCAGTCTACTTTGCTGCACTGATTTGG
Source organism: Scopus umbretta (assembly GCA_013400535.1). Classification (NCBI taxonomy): domain Eukaryota; kingdom Metazoa; phylum Chordata; class Aves; order Pelecaniformes; family Scopidae; genus Scopus; species Scopus umbretta. Next base: position 22,362 of record VZTL01056580.1, on the reverse strand, counting down.
CAAGCCTAAGAAAAGGAAGAACATTCTTTCTGGACATTAACAGTCCAGTTTTCTAATTGTCTCTGGAACAAAGTGAAGGGAGTTAAGTTGCATGATGGTCTCTGCAGATAAAACAAAACCCTTCAGGTCTCAGTTCTCAATTCTCCCTTGCCTGTGATTCTGATGATGCACTTTCCTCTTGGTTATTGCAGTGAACGTGAAAAGCTGATGATCCCTTTTAAAGTGAGAACACCTCTGCTTTACGCACTAAGTAAGTACTATTGCTGGGGACAGGCAAAAGCAAAATTATATTACATTTATCTTCTATCTCTGTATTCAACTAAAGGCAGGAATTCTGTTCTTTGTAAGATTTGGCAGAAGGAAGGAAACAGAGCTTCATCTTAGGGCCTTTTTCAAAGAGATAATACCATTTCATAGAATTGCATGATACCATATGTATTCAGAGAAATAATCAATGCCATTAAACATAAATATTTTTACAGCACTTTTTACAGTTACAGTTTTTAGTTTAAAAAAATTATTGAAGCATTACTAAGTTTTTGCTATAAGTTTGCTCTTTTATTGTTACTATATATTTCAAATATGCAGTATTGATAGTAACTGCATATGTCAATTTAGAGAAGTGTATGTTCAACACTTGAAAATAAGACCATAAGGAATTTTAAAATATTTTCTAGTTGAATACCTGCCCAAGAACCAACTTTGTGTTTTCTGGGCAATAGCTACCCTTTCTTACAAACAAACAAACAAAACAACAAAAAAAACCCCAAAACAACCAAAAAAGCCCCTCAGAAAACCAAAACCAACCCACAACCAATGAAACAACAACAACGAAAAAAACACAACCCAAAACCCCAAACAACATCCCAGCACAACCCCTCAATGACAGCAATTCCACGATCAATCTGTGCAATCTGCTGCCTTACTTCATTGATCTCCTGCTTAGAAATATTTTCCTAATATCTCACCTGGACCTAAGCTCAAATATGATCCCTTTCTTTCAATGTCTAATGTGAATTTTAATGAGAGTTTAATTTAGTTTCTCTTTGTAGCTTTCTCTGTATTTGAAAACTCTTGTGTTGTCCCTTGTCAGACTTCTCTTCAATTCCAAGCTGTCCAGGCAGGGACTCTCATCTTAGTGCCTGTCTGCATAGCACGGTCAGTTCTTGTTTCCTGTGAGCTATAACAATATACAAAAGGAACTGTCAATATACCATTGTTCCAGCATCCTATTATACTACTCCTAATGCCTTCCTAGGTAGCATCTGAGTTAAATGTATTAGTTCTGCTGTCAGTTTAAAGAGTAATAGAGTGAAAAATGAAGATAAGGCTCTTGCTTTCTCTCCTAAATATCAGCTGCTTTTATTCCATATATTTATTGAACCAAAAAGTTTGCACAGAAGTTCTGAGTTAGTTACAACCTGACAGCAAGCTGTTACGGTGCATTTCTTCTGCAGCCTGATTCTCAGATTGTTACCTAGAGACATTTTGAAAATCCTCTGTGGTCCTGCCCTAAGACGGTGCAAAAATATCTTCAAGTTCCTGGCATAAATCAATCTGATGGGAATGTTATCACAAATAACCATATCATAACAGAACATATGTTGATGTTTCTGCTGTACTTGTAGCTTTCCATCAAGCACAACCCCTTTAGTCTTTTGCAAGATAAAAATGATATTAACACCCTTATGTATGCTGGTCTGAGTCTGGTAATAATAATATTTGTGAATTTGCCTCAGAAGGGAATTTACCAATTTCATGGAAATATGTTCTTCCTATCATGGTGGAAAGACTTGCCTTTAGTGGAGTTGTTGTTGATGGGGGGAAAAAAGAAAAAAATATTATAGCATTTTCTGTGCTGTCATACTAGATAGGCTTTTCTCTAATTTTGATTTGTAGTTAATATTTTGCCGAGATTGAGTACAACTTTAAGGCTCCCTTTTCTTAAATGGGTAGAAACTTTATATTCTTGGCACTTTTCTGGAAACCTAATTCTGTGTGCATTTGTGCTTTGACTTAACAGTATTCGCTTATTTGAAAAGACCACAGCGTCAGAATGTCAGCTGGATTTCCATGGGTGGTTAACAACAACAAAAAAAAAAGTAACAAAGATGAGCTTGTGTTTGACCAGATTATTCTGTTCCTTGATAACTGCCTAAAAGCATATTCATAATTGCTGTGCAACTGTCTAGCAAATGCAACCACCATTTGGTTAATCAGTTGACAGTAAATAAGGAAAGAAAACAAATATTTATCATTTTCTGGAATGGACAGTGTATCTCTTCCTAAATCTGTCTATCAATAGTTCTTAACATGCATGCTTATAGGAAAAACAAGGTGTCTGACTCATGAGGATACAACTTCCTCAGTGACTTCAACCTTCTCCTGGGAGTCTTTTGTTGTGCTCTTTGGTATCCCACTAGTGTTCAGCATCCTGGTTACTTCTATCTTCTGATTTACTTATTTTTAAATACAAATTGCACTGCTACCTCAGTAGTTGAAAATGAAAAATATACTCCAGGCAAGTGGTGCTTACAGCAGCATTTGCAATTTCCTGCTTCCAGTGACCTGACTTCAGTGTGGTATGAAAAGGAAATATCACTTGCTCTGTCACATTGTCTGTTTCCTAAACATTTCCATGCATCTTCTATGTTGTGTCCTCTGCTCTGCCAGGGTAATATTCTGAGCTGCTGAAAAGAGCCTGTATATTAGGGAAACAATGATCTGATTTAAAACAAACAAACAAACAAACCCCAAAAAAACCCAGGAAGTGCTGCTTTGATGTTTTTTTCCCCACCAGATTTACTAAGGTAGCTGCTTCCGCAGAGTACTGCTCACAGGACTACTCTTTGCTCATCATGGTGAAAATAGACCTGTGCCCTGGTTACCCTGTCCCTGGGCTCTCTGTGGCCCTTGCAGCTGTGGGACTGGAGGGGAGGGCAAGCTGGCTGCCTGGGGTGGCAGATGTGCTAATGCCAAAATAGAACCAAACACTATTATTGTTTTCTGTGTTGTTACCAAGGGGCATTGGTACACCTT
>VZTL01056578.1:76890-102436 GCA_013400535.1 Scopus umbretta | reverse complement strand
CAGTGCCTAGCAGGTCCTGCCCGGCACACCTAGCACAGGGATGCCCCATTTGGGGACAGCCTGCCTGGCAGGCAGGTGCCTGGGCAGGACCATCCCGAGGTGACAGTCAGAACAGTGGCTGAGCGCTGGCGGTGCCCATCGAGGGGTGAGCTCAGGGCGGGCTCTGTGGCTCGTCCAACAGCTCAGTTCTGGGGAGAGGGAAAGGACAGAGAGGGAACGGGAGGATGGAAGAGGAGAGGAGATAAGAAATAAAAACAGGGCAATGAGCTTCCCTGGAATCACCGCAAGCAGTGAGTGCAAACCAGCTCGGTGGGCTATGCCCCGGGTGGGCACCCCCGTGGCTCCTGCTGCTGCCCTGGCACATGCTTCCCTTACCTGGGCTTTTTAACAAGCTCATCCTCATGATCCTCCACTGACGCAGCAGAAGAGAAAGGAGGAGACAGAGTCAGCCTGCGGCAACAGAGGCCCAAGGACAGCAGGAAGGGAAAGGAAGGAAAACCGACCTGTCCTCCCGCCACCCTCCCGCCCCAATGCAGAGCCCTGCCTGGCCATGGGGCAGAGCACGGCCCCAGCTCAGTGGCACCACCGCATGCCCACACACAGCCCTCCTGGGCAGCTCCCACTGGCTCATGCCCCAGAGGTGCCACGTGGGGCCAAAACCAATGCTCCGGTGCCATGATGCACCACGGCCTTTATCTGGCTCCAGTCACCCCAGCAAAGCTGGGCACCCCTGAGCAGCCAGGCAGTGCTGGGCCCTGCGCAAACTTACTGCCGTCTGTGCCCGTCAGCCGGGCCAGTTTGCGGAAGGAGCGGGACTGGGAGGTCCCAGTGCGGGGCTGCCAGTCCTCAGCGTCCTCTATCAGCCGCAACTTCACAGGGTCACACATGGGGGTGCTGGGGGGCTCCAGTGGCTGCAGGGGCTGCCTGCGAGTGACAGAGTCATCTGTCAAATCTGACAGATCCCTACTGGCATCACCTCCCTGGGGCTGCCCCACACCTCCCCCAGCATAGAACTGCAGCACAGCAGCAGTTCTGAGATGCTGCAGGTTGCCTTACTCCCCACACCCCCTACTCCTCCTCTGCATTGGAAGGGCACCATTCCTGGCATCCTGAGACTGGCCCCAAGGGCCAGGAGGAGAAAGGACAGGGCAAGAATAAGCCAAGGTCAAAAAATCACCAGGAGGGGAGCTGCACAAGAGCCTAGCAAACACCTACAGTGACCACGGCAGTGCCGCCCACCTCCCTGGCCCTGGGCAGGGTGCCGGCAGCACAGCGCAGCAGCCCTCACCCAGCTGAGCCACGTCTCAGGGAGGAGGGAAGGTATGACCTGTGAGGACGCTCCAGGGCCCCAGCAATGGGCAGAGACAGGCAGCGTTTGCCCTTCAGGCTAGGGACAACTTGCTGCAAGGAGCGACCCCCCTATGCGGGCAGAGCAGCACACACTGCCTGTCCCAGGCTGGCTCTGCCCCAGAGAACGGGGCACTAGCAGGGAAGAGGCATGCAGTGAGGACAGAGAGAGCAGGCAAAAGGCTTACTGACTTGTCAAGGCTCAGCACCTGTAGGGGAGAGGGAAAGAGAAAGGGAAGAGAGAAAGAAAGAAAAAGGAAGGTGAAATTAGACCCGCAGCACCCGAGAAGCTTCCAGAGCTCACCTATAGCCTGTACCAGTCCCTCTACCCCCAAAAATCATGCCCAGCTCACCCAGGGCTGGGAGCACACTGGGAGGCAGAGGCAGACACCAACAGACCAGACCAGACCAGACCATGCCTCCCCCAGCCCCCCTGAAGAGGCCTGGGTGCCCCAGGCCAGCCAGGACCACATCACCCCACCGTGCCCAGTGTCAGGGCACTGGGGCAGCTCTTAGCAGGAGGGGCAGGAACCGGCAGCTGACAGACATGCGGCAGCCAGGTGGGCAGCCTGCAGGGGCGGGAGCTTCTTCCCTACAAGCAGGGTGAGGACAGCACTGCTCAGGGCTCGAGGGCTTTGCTTTGCTCAGCCCATCCCAGCAGCCGGGGGACTGGCACGATGTCCCTGGGCAGGCGCTGGCTGCTGGCCACAACATAGCCACTGCTTCCCTGCCGCCAGCGTCCTGCTACAACTGCTGTGCTGTGTCTTGCAGGACTCCCCACAGGCTGACACGTCCCCAAGTGAGGGACCAGAATGCGCGTAGCTGCGTGTCCCCACGCGTGACAGTCCTGTTGTGCCACCTCAGCACCAGCCATCAGGGGACCCCGGCATGGGCACTGTCGCCCACTCCCACCCACGGGTGCCTGGCATGCAAGGCACAGCAGGGCCGGGCAGCGGGCTCCCCCCAGTCCTCAGGGAGCAGGACAGACAGCAACATACCCATTGTGCTGGGGGGTGCAGGCGGGCACCAGGGGCACATACGTCACGGGTTTCGTCACCAGCCCGGGCCGTGGGTTCGGAGGCGAGCCGGCCCCAAAGGGCCGAGCTGTTTTGTTGAGGGCGGTGCTGGGAGCGAAGTTATATTTCAGGGGTTCAGAGCAGGGGAGTGAGTCCTGAGCGAGACAAAACACACAGACACGGGCTCACACGTCAAGCAGCATGCAAGGGGCAGCCCCGGGCCAGGCAGCGCAGCAGGCAGGCAGCCAGGTAGGAAAGCTGGACAGCACATGCGCCTCAGATACTAGGCTCTGCCAGGCTGGCACCTCTCTCTGCAGGGCACCCAGCCCAGTGACAGCAGGTCACAAGCCTGGCCCGAGGGTCGTTGGAATATTAGTAAGTGCCCTGGATGCTCGCTGCTGCCCACAGCGGGGCAGTGCATGCACACACACCGCTTGCAACTGTCCCGCGGCAGGAAGCTGTATGCATGCAGGTGGCTTCCATCCAGAAGTCACCGGTCGCTAGCCCCAGCCCTGCCTCCCTGTGCCAGGGCACTCCCCAGCACCAGCAAACATGGGGCCCTGAGGCCATGCTGCATCAGCCCCTCTGCACCCCCGTCCACACCCGGCACCAGCAGGGGCACAGGCAGGCAGCAGCCGGGCCCTGGGCACCCGCTGGGCAGAGCCTGCTCTCTCCAATCCCCTGCAGTGTCAGGGGTCAGAGCTGCTCCTCCAGCGAGGAGTTTTCCAGCCCCTCAAACACATCCCACCCCCCAGAAGCCTGTGGTCCCCAGGAGCAAAGTCCATTTGTCCGTCTACATTCAGAGACTCCCTTCCCTTGAGATGAGGCTGAGCTGCCACTGCAGCACCAGGAGCGACACATACCTTCTGTGGCTTCCCCAGGTGGTTCTGGGCTCTGTAAGAGAGGAGACAGCTGGGCAGGTGCTGGAATCAGCCCAGCCACCGCTGGGACACTGGCACCCCAGGGATGCAGCACCCGCCCGAGGGCAGCCATGGCTGGCTGACACTGCCCCGTGGCTCGCAGGTGAGGGCTGGCCACCAGGCTAGCCTCATCCAGCCAAGCAGAACCCTCAGATCCAGCCAGGGGCTGCCAGGCTCTGAGCAAGGAGCAGGATACCAGGAGATGGCACTGGGCAGAGGGCCCTGGCTTTGCTCCAGCCACACCAGACCCCAGATTTGCAGGACCCACAAATCCTACCTGCTGAGGGTGAGGCAGAGCCTGTCCCCACAGGCACGGATCCTGTTCTGGGCCTCAATGTGCGTCATGGAGCTGGTGCTCTCCCCGTCGATGTACAGCACCCAGTCGCCCACTCCCACACCAGCCTGGGCCGCCTTCCCGCCCGGCGTCAGCTGCAGGACAGACAGAGTCAGGGAGAGCTGCGCCGGCCAAGCAGCCACATAGGAGCAGAGGGATGCCCTCGTCCCCACGAGGGCAAGGGTCTGGTGGGGCCCAGGCTACCTCATGTAAGCCCCAGCCCAGCACAGGACACCATCCAGACCTGACCGAGGCGGGAGGAAGAGACCACCGGATCACCCCCTGTTTCCCAGGATATTAGCCCAGAGCAGCCTCTTCCCCTCCGCAGCAGCAGAGGGCTCAGCACTTCCCCAGGGTGTTGCCTAGCTCCTGCCCCCTGGCACGGCTGGGGTCCGTGCCAGCACCCCGGGGCCGCATCCCCATGACGCCAAATGGCAGAGGTGGCAGCTGGCTCAGCCTCAGCAGGAGGCCCAGCCACCCCTCGGAGCCACCCCCGTGGTCCTGGGGCAGGAAGGGAACACAGTGAGTCAGGGCCCGTCAGGCAGCCCACGTCTCGCTGTGAACCACAGGCATTTCCAAGCCCTTCGCTTGGGGGCGAGCAGGGGGACAGGGGAGGCACCCCTTGGGTGCTGCCCCCAGCCACCCATGCTCCCATCCCGTTCCCCTCCTGGTGCCGGCAGGCGCAGACATTACCTCATCTCCGCAGAGGAGTGGGAGCCCCCCCGGGGCAGGGAGGCAACCCGCTCCCACCCCCACTGCTCCCCCAGCCCTCACCCCACCGGGGCAGCCGGGAGCACGGCCACAGGTTCGCCGGCCCAGCCACAGTGCCGGGGATGCGCCTTACCCCCGGCACGGCTCTACAGCACGGCTCTACGTCAGCCCTGCGCTGGGAAGCAGAGGCTGCCCTCCCCTCCCATGGGGGATGCACAGCCGAAGGCGAGCTGGGCCCCAAGCGCTGCACGCAGCTCCCAGCCACTGACAGACAGACAGACAGACGTGGGCAGGCTGCAGCCATTCCTGCTCCTCCAGCACGGAAGAACTCGAGGCGCTTGGACCTGGACCAAGTATTTCCTCAAGTCCTGTTCAACATGAACATAAAAGGAGCGAGCCAGATTCCCAGCACCGTCAGAGGGCTGAAAAATCCCTGCTGCCGAGCCCCGGCCCCTCCTTGCCTGTCTGCAGGGCCCGGCTCGCCCCAGAACCATGCTCCCCTTCCCCACGCCAGCACCGGCCCTCCACGTGAGGCCAAACCCCGCACCCAGGCTGGATGTGGCCCGGCTCCACCTGCATCCCGCTGCCATCCCCAGCAGCGCATGGGTACGCCCTCCAGTGCCCCCATACCACCCAGTGCCAGCTCCTCCTGCTTGGCACAGGAGGGTGCCCTGGGTGGCAAGTGATGCTGGCCAGCTCCTGGCCATACGACTGCAAGCCCCGGCTTGCTGCCCTGAAGGGTTGGGGAAGGTGCGGGGTGGCTGCATGGGATTGGAGGCAGGAGCTGGAGCTGGGAGAGGTTTTCACATGGCCGCCCGGAAAGGGGAGAGCACGGCAGGCTGCGTCACACAGCCGCACCCAGCCCGGCCAGCAGCGCTGCACTCCCCTTCCCCCTCGGTGCCGGCATGCCAGGAAACCCCTTCGGCAGGTGCCAGCTCAGCCAGGAGCCGTTGCAGTGCCAGCCCTCCCGGCCCTGCTAACCAGGGCTTCCTTCCTCCCCTCTCCGCCCAGCCAGTCCTTTGTTCCCCGTGCCTCCCTCACCTCCACCCCTGTCCAGGGCTCGGGCACCCCAGACAGACCCTCACCCAGCATGGGGGGGAGTGGGGCACCTGCACAAGGGCCCAGGCAGCAACCCCCCGTGCCTTCCTGCCTGCAGCACTGAGGGTCTCTCCTCTTCCCCAGTTGGCAGATGCTGGGATGTTCCACACAGCATCCAGCTCCCCAGATGCCAGCCCTTACCCTGTCTCCATCACAACCAGCTCAGGACCACGGTCTTGCAGCCTGCCTAGCCAAGGTGTCAGGACCCCAGTAGAAGCCCTTGCCATAAGAGGCATGTGCGCACAGGACCAGGGGGGCACCTCTAGTGCGACCACCAAAGCTGAAGCAGCCTCACAGCTCACCCAGTAGCGTCACAGCGATGGATGCAGCTGAGAGCCAAAGGACACGCCAGTGCTGCTTTCCCTCTGTGCTCCCTGGCTTCACAGAGCAGGACTCCACCGCAGCCCTCAAAGCCAGGGCAGGACACCTCCCGCCAGCCCACTCTGCCAGCAGCATCCTTGCTCAAGGCAAGCAGTGGCCAAGGCCAGCAGCATTCTCCAGGGGAGATTTAGAGCTGGGGATACCTCCGGAGTGCAGAGCAGTGCAGGGTTTCCCCTTCCCATCAGATAGGGCCCACTGCCCTGCCATGCAACTGAACCTCACCAGGGAGCCACCCAGAGCTAGCTAGTCCCCTGGGAATGTCCTTGCTGCTCCTGCCTGCCCTGCCCAGGACAGCAGTTGCCCAAGCCCTGAGGGCACAGCAGGGATGTTGCTTCATGAGGCCCCTGCCCTGGGAGGCTCCTCCATCCGACCAGACCCTTTGTTAAGCGCTGGCTCACAGCCAAGAGAAACATTTTTTAGAGAATAAACTTGCTGAAGCCGTCTCTGTGTGCTCGGCAGAGATCAGCAGGCCCCAGGGCAGCGGTGCCGGCAACTCCAGCCTCTCACAGTGCCTCTGGGGTCCGTGATCCGTGCTAGGGTGCTGCAGAGACCCATGCCCTCTGGGACAGGCACACGGTGCCAGGCTCGTGCCAGGGGCAGGGCTCCACACAGCCCTTGGAGCCACAGGCAAAGCTGTCCTTCGAGAAGCAGCCTCTGTGCCAACTGCCTGAGCTTCAGCGGCACAGGCAATGCAGTTGCATTCCAAGGCTTATAAGGCAATTGTGTGGCTGAAGCCACAGCCAGCATCCACCCGGGGACCGGGCCGCCTGGGGACAGGGACCTACATGCACCCAGGGCCAGACTTGGCCTGGGCGAGCATCATATCAGGAGCAGCTCGCACCAGGCACCTCAGCCACATGCAGAGCTGGCAGCACAACGACTCTCGCTCATGCTGCAGAAATGGGCTGGTTTTGTGGAGGGAGCCACATCCCAGTGTAGGCAACAGTGCAGGCAGCAGCACAGGCTTCTTCCCCTCCCTCCCTGTTCGAGGGCCAGCTTGGGTGTGGAGCTAGGAGCTGTGCAGCAGGAAGGAGGGTGGAAGGGCACAAGCTGGGTCCCGGGATGCTGAGCCCAGTGCCATGGTGCAGACCGGGAAGCCAGCCTCGCAGCCTGGAGACGGTGAGAGTGCCTCCCCTCCCCCTGTAGTGGGCACGCTCCGGAAGGGGCCTCCCCTGCCCCACCGCACAACAGCCAGAATGACTCTGCAGAGGCTGTACAGCGTTTCTCATCTGCGGTCCTCTGCCCGGAACACCCCCATGCTGGACTGCAGCTGATAAGGCTCCAAGGAGACTACAGAGAGCCAGGCAGGACAGAACACGGCACTCCTAGTGCCCTGGCTCATCCACATCCCCCATAAGGCTCTGCCTCAGCCACCTGGATGCAGCTGCCACTGCTCCCACCCACAGAGACAGGGGAAGGATGGGTGTTGCTGGTCTTGGCTTCTCTTACCCTGGAGATGGAGAGTGGCATGCTGAAATCCTTCCCTCCCTGCAGCCTGAAGCCCCAGGGCGCCGGTCCATTCAGCATCACCTTGTAGGACTCCATGTCGCCCATCTCTGCAAGGGAAGGAGGTGAGATCCTGGCGTTATGGTACATGGGAACAAGGCAGGGAGAGCAGACGAGGAGGGGGCCTGGCGCCTCTCAGGATGGGGCAGGAGGAGACAGGTCACATTTCCAGCAGCAACTCCACCCTGACCATCCTACACTGCGGTTAAAGACGCACCCCAAATCTATCAGCATCTCCTCCAGCAGCGTCAGAGCTGAGGGGCCCAGGCTAACGCTGACTAGTGTCAGGGAGCCAGGTACAGCCCCGCTACCACCCACAGCGGAGCGCCTATGGGGTCTGCCCTCCTTCTGCCAAACCCAGGACATGTTTTCCCTTGCAGCACCCCAGAAACTCGTGCTGCTGAAAGCTGAGACTGTTTCGGACCACAAAGAAGCAGCAGCAGGTATGGAAGGACGGGAACCAGAACCGTTTTTGCCAGGGGAATTAGCAGCAGCAGCGCAGGAGCTACGTGATGCCACCTGAGGCGCCTGGCAGAGCAGCCAGGCTGGCGCTCCGCAGCCGGCTGAACAGATGCTACCTGGGAGCGAGCCCATCTCCGCGGAGAGCCGGGGCTTCGGCAGGGAGGGAATCCCGGCGCTCCCCTGCCTGCCAGGGCTGTGCTGACAGCTGTCAGCCGGCCAAGGCTCCGGGCAGACGGGCCGGCCCCAGCCTCCCCTCACCTGGAAAGAGCCGCCAGGCCCCCGCGAAGCCACCCAGGACCTTCCTCCTGCCGCTGCCGGGCGGGGGACAGGGCCAGCTCCGGGGGCCCGGCGCCCTCCCCACCCCTCGCAAGGGACGGCGGGCTCCCGGCCGGGAGGCGGCGGAGGCTGCAGGGCTGGGGGCCAGCGTGCCCCCGCTCTCCCCGGGCCGGTGCGGGCTATATAAGGCGTGTAAGACGACACCAGCCCGCTCCCCGCTCGGGAGGGTCGGGGGAAGGCTGCGCGTCAGGCATTCCCGGCGCCCGGCAGCCGCGCAAGCCCCAGCGAGGCGCCGGGACCGGNAGCCCCGCCCGCCCCCGCAGCACCGGCAGAGCCCCGTCCGGCCTAGGCTGTTTATTCACCGCACCGCACCACCGAACGGCATCTGGCCTGTGCTCAGGCCCAGTCCCGCGGGCCGGGGGTCTCCCGGCTGAGCAGCCGCACCAGCTTGGCCCGGAGGTTGCTCCCGGGCTTGTGCCCGGAGCGCCCCGGTGGCGCCTCCTGCCCGCCACGGCCCCAGCGCTGCTCGGGGGGCTGGGGGCTGCCCCGCGGCATCTGGGCCAGAGCAGCTCGGTTGTCATAGAGGGGGCCCGCCTCGCTACTGTGGCCCTCGGGGGCCTGCCGGCACCCCAGCTCCCACTGCCCTTCCTCCTCTTCCTCCTCCTCTGCCCCTGCAGGACCCAGCTCCGTGGTGAAGATGTTCTCGTAGAGATGCTCAGGGGGCAGCTTCCCTGCAGCCCAGGGCTCACTGGGGCCGGGCAGCCCCGGCCCGAAGAGGGGCTGCTGGCCCCGGGCGATGGAGGCATAGACGATGGGGCCTGTGGCTTCTGGCTCTGGCGGGGGGAAGCAGAGAAGGCTGGCAGGGGGGTGGGAGGCAGGCTGCACCCCCCCCAGGGGCGGGCTGGGCTGGGGCTCCTCAGCCCCGGGGCTCCAGGACTGGGGCTCGAGGCCCTGTGCGGAGAGCTGGGGGTCCGGGGCACAGAAGAGCCGAGGGTCAGGCGCATCCTTGCCCTGCTGCTGGCAGGCGATGGCGGCGGCCACAGCCCGGCAGAGCTCCAGGGCCCGCGGAGTACTGAAGGTGAAGGTGCCCTCGCCGGAGTCACTGCGGCGGCCAGCCTCAAAGGAGAAGATGGTCTGTGGGGCCAGAGGGCAAGGTGAGAGGCTGGCATTCACCCTGGGCAGCCAGCAGCCCCAGGGAGGGGGGGAGGCACACACCTGATCCTGGCCAAACTTGCGGAGGAAGGGGTAGGGCCAGGTGAGCAGGGGCTGGCGGGACTGTGGGTCCTTCAGTGTCAGGCTCTGGGGAAAGGCAGAGAGCAGGTAGTGCCCATGCAGGCCGCAGCGGGTGGCTGCATCCGTCCGGACCACCAGCACCAGGAATTCAGTCACTACAAGAGCAGAGCAAGGTGGGGATCAGCACCACGGTGCAGAGTCGGAGCCCACCCCGGCCCCATCTGCCACCCCTGCACGTACGGTCCTGCCAGGAGGAGTAGAGGCAGTTCTCCTCCATGGGGACAGCAGGGCTGGGCTGGGTCCTGGCACTGCTCTGCACCGTCTCCTTTGCACCCTGAAACAGAGGGATGTGAGCCAGGCCCCGGACTGGGGGAGCACAAGCACCCCTGCCTGCCCACACACCCCAGAGCGCCCTGGCTCACCCAAGCCAGGAGCAGCATGAGGGGTCCTACCTATGCTGGACCCCACGATACCTGGAAGGCCAGCTGGCAGAGCTGGGCAATCCACTCATCCCGCTGCTCAGCTGCCAGCACATAGCTCTTTTCTGTGGTGGTGAGGTAGAAGGCAGCAGTGGCTTTAGGGCAGCTCTCAGTGTCTGCTGGGCCCACGGAGACACAATCTGAGAGGCGGATCACCCGGCGGGCACACCGCCGCAGGGAGGTCTTCTCCAGTGCTGTGCCATCATCCCGCACGTCAAACTTCTCCATGCGGGCCACACCGGAGGGGCTGGCAGCAAAGAGCTGGGCTCGCATCTTCCTCCAGGACCTCTATGGTATGGGAAGGGCACAGACAGGGGAAAAAAAAAGGGTCAGCAAAGAGCTGCCTGCCATGTCCTCGCAGTGTTGCCCTCCATTTGGGGCCGGGCAGTGCTTGGGAAGAGCCACACAAGGGCAGGAGCGGGCACCGGGGTCCCTGCCCACACCCGCCAGGTGCTGCAGGAGGACATGGAGAGCTGGGGCCAGCGCAGACCCCCAGGGCTGCGGGGCAGGGCAGTCCCACAGCTGGGTCGACCTTGCCCTGAGCGAGCTCAGCATGGCTCGCTGGGTGAGTCACGCTTGCTCCCAGCTCGCCAAGCACCAGGTCCTGCTCTTTGTTCCCTGCTGCAAGTGCCAGCCTGCCGCCGCTGCAGCTGAGCTCTCGAGCTGTTCTCAGGACAGACCCTGATGCAAATTAAAGCCATTTTGAGCTGCTGAGGCTCCTGCTGACAGCCTCACATCTGCCAAGCACAGCCAGGCCCTGCAGCTCGCAGCCCACTTCCTCCCAGGGGAGGCTCTGTGGCACCAGCACCTTCCCAGCCCGTCATGGGATAGACGGGGTGCGTGCCCCCACGCACCTCAAAAGCACAGCAGAGCCTCCACTCTGCAGAAAACACATGCAGCCAAGCACCCAAAATACCCACCACCACCAGCCCGCCTGCCTCCTATGCAGCAGGGCACCAGCCCCATGCACACAGGGCCTGCCCGATTCAGTTCCGAGACTCAGCTCTCGCTTGGCAGGGAGGTTGGAGCGTGATTGCTGCCTGGCACATCCACCAAGGCCCCCACGGGGGCACGGTCACCCTGCTGGGGCAGAGGGGATGCTGCCAAGGCAAGGCACCAAGGCGCCAGTGGGACCTGCTTCGCAAACACCCACCTTACAGGTCCCTAGAGCTGGCTCGATCCTGCAGGGACTCCCATCACGTCACCCATACCGTGCCCAGAGGACTGCAACACTCGGTGCCCCACCCTGAGCGCCCAGGGCAGCAGGCCAAGCTGCGAGGGGCACCCCACGGACCGCACTGACACCCCAAGGCCAGGTGCAGAGCCATGTCCCACACGCTTCCCCAGTGCCCCGCTCCCACACACATGCTGGAGCTGCGCCTCATTAACACGCGTTTATTGTTTCATTGCAAATCGCGTGGTGACCAAGCGAGAAGAGGGACCCCGCGCGCAGGGGCGATCCTGAGCAGGTGCCTGCACAGATGAGTCCCCTCGGCCACAGGGAGAGCCCTGCTCCTGGGGCTGCGGAGCCCAGGGCCCCCCGGGCAGCTCGGAGGGGTCTGGTTCCAGTCCCCGCTTCCCAGGCTGCCGAGGGCCTGGCTCCAGGCTGGGCATCAAGACAGATCAGGGCAAACCCTGAACCCAGCCCCAAATCCACCCTTTACCTTTCCAAATTTGCAGTGCTGCACATAGAGGATCCCATCCTTCACCGGTTTCTCCATGGGCCCAGTGCTGCCCTGGCAGCCAGTGCAAGGATCGGGGACTCGGGCTATCAGCAGCAGAGAAAATGTGACTGCTGCAGCCGAAGCAACTGCATGAGGCAGACTTCCTTCTCTCGACGACTTCCCCTTTCTGGTGTGTGGGATGAGGGGGAGAGGCTGAGCCACAGGAGGTGTCTGTCCATCCGCCCTCCCCCTCGCAGAGGGGCAGTGGGGCAGAACGCGCGCAAGCAAAGCACAGGAAGCACCGAGGGGACCGCCCGACACGAGCGCAGCACACTCCACCTTGCCCCGGCTGCATCAGAGCGTTTGGGGGATACAGCTGAGGATGCGCAAAACCAGGTAAGGGGGATGGTCCTGGAGGAATCGAGGGGCTTTGGAAAGCAGCGACGTAAGGCCCTGGCCATGCCACTGCAGGGCGCTGGCAGGGGCAGCAGGCAGCCAGCCACAGACCATTCGCCCCACCTGGAGCTTCCTCCACCCCTCAGGCACCGCTACCTGCTTGCCCAACGCGCTGCTGACGTAATGGGCTGTTGCAGCACAGCTCCATACATTTCCTCCAGGGCAGGAGCTTCCATCAGGCCGAGCGGGCAACGGCCCCGGTGGCCAAATGCCTGGAAAAGGGACCACAGCAGTGCAGGATGGGCCCTTGGGCTTGGGAAAGGTGAGGGCAACGGGGGCACTGCCCTGGCTAAAAGGGAACCAAGGCCCGTTGCAGGAGGAGCGCTGGGCAGCACGCTCCGCAGGCTAGAAGTCCATAGAGCTGTGGGCCAGGTAGTCTTTGCGGCCGATGTTGCTGACTTGCTTGGTCTGCATCGCCTCCAGCTTGGGGCAGTCAGTGATGCGATGGCCCAGGCCGCCACAGAAGGCGCAGCCCCGCTCGCCTGCAATGAGAAGGACGAGGTCAGGGCGAGCTGTGCCACGCCAGGAGAGCGGCCCCCCCACCCCAGAAGCAGAGGGGCTATGCCAGCACCGCCCACCACTGCCACAGCACCGGGCTGCCTGCGTGGCCAGGCAACGACAGCCCCAAGGCAGGCAGGAACCGCCCCGGGAGCTGGGGGTCCTGTCTGCAGCCCACATCTCTCAACAGCCCTGCAGGAGGTCCTTGTGCCAGCCTGGGGTCTCTCACCTCCAATGTCCAGCATGGTCTCATCCCCGCAGTGCAGCACTTGGAGCACAGGCGGCACCTTCTGCTTCGCCTCCAGGAGCAGGGCCTTCAGGTCCATCAGCACCGACTCATCTGGGGGCAGAGACAGGGATCAGACACAGCCTGAGCAGGGGTGGGGGACACTGCCTCACTCCACCATCTCCCCTCCACAGGCCATCACAACTCATCCCTGCTTGCTCAGGAACACCCCCCTTGCCAAGGCAGAGGCAGCTCCGTCGCCCAGCTGCCTCCTACAGCCACAGCCCCGCTGCAGGCAGCCCCCAGCCCCACGCTGTTTCTCACCACAGGCCTTGTTGATGAAGGTGGTGGCAATGCCAGTGTTGCCCGAACGGCCTGTACGCCCGATTCGGTGAACTGTGGAGAAAGAGACAGGATCAGGCCTGGGTGAATGCAATGTGACGGACCATCCCGGCCCCGAGTCACTGCAGAGACAAGTGCAGAGCCTTGCTGGCCTCTGCACCCACCCCGTCACACCCTTGTTGGTCCCTCACAGGGCCCAATCCCCACCGTAGTTCTCAATCTCCTCCGGCATGTCATAGTTGATGACGTGCTGGATGGCTGGGAAGTCCAGACCCTTGGAAGCGACATCTGTGGCAACGAGGACATCTTTCTTCCCATCTCGGAAGGCCTCAATGGCTTTTGTCCGTTCCTCTTGATCTGCAAAGGCCCAGCAGAGAAGATTGGCAAGGGCAGAGCTCCCAGTCCTACCTCTTGTGGCAACCACTATGGCCTCAGAGTCAAGCATTGCACAACCAGGGCTCCCCAAGTGAGAGGACCTACACAGACTTTCCCCAGATAAAGGAGCAGAGGGGACCTCTAGGTCCCACAGAGACCTGCACTATGTTTATGTCTGCTACATACAATGTGGTGTTCACTCCTGACACTGTCATGGCCCTTCCTCACACCATCACAAACTCCTGCACTCTGGGATCTTCTGTGGCCACATACCACCCCATCAGGAGCAGGATCAGGCAGGGCCACACCATGGCCCAGGCCTCCCCAACACCCCCACTGACCTTTCCCTCCATGGATGGCCACAGCTTCCACACCCTTGAGCAGCAGGTACTCATGGATTGCATCGACATCCGCCTTCTTCTCTGCAAAGATCAGTACCTGCGGCAGCACAGACATCATGGAAGAGCCGCCCTTCTGCAGGCTAGCACCAGCGCAGCCCCCCAGGAAACCCATCCCCTCTTGCTGAGCAGAACACACAACAGCTCTGGGCCCAGGACCTGCTCATACGTGGAGCACGGCTCACTCACATGCCTACACCACCCATGGCAATGCCCTGTAGCATCACGGCCACGTCCCCGTGGCCAGCTCCACCCGCGCACCGGGGGTGCTGTGTGCCCGTGCTGCCCCCAGTCATGCTGCCAGAGCGGCCAGCACGCACTACTCACAGGTGGCGGGGTCTTCTGCAGGCACTCAAGGAGATACACCATCTTGGCCTCTTCTTTCACGTACTCCACTTCCTAGGAACAAGCACAGAGATGAGTCAGGCAGGCAGCAGAGAAACTGCCACTGCTCAGTATCTCCTAACCTCTCTGGAAGGAGGGCCACGAACCCCAGCTCCCTGACAAGGGATGCATCAAGTGCCCTCATGAACGGTGCTGGCCTCCCACACAGGCATGGGGAGCACCCAAGTACCTCACCTGCACAACGTCCAGGCTGGCAGCACCTGCTCGCCCAACGTTAATGGTGATGGGCTTCACCAGGGCACTCTTGGCAAAGTTCTGGATCTTCTTGGGCATTGTGGCACTGAAGAGGAGGGTCTGCCGCTGGCCCTGCACAGGGATCACAGTGTGGGCAAGGATTTAGCACTCACCCAACCAGGTGGGTGCAGGGATTGAGCTTCAGGGTGTTCGTATTGTGCCAGCTCAGTACCTTGAAGTAGGAGAAGATAGTACGGATGTCCCCCTCAAAGCCCATATCGATCATCCTGTCAGCCTCATCCAAGGCAAGGTAACGGCAGATATCCAAGCTCACCATCTTCTTCTGCAGCAGGTCCATCAGGCGGCCAGGGGTTGCCACCATCATGTGTACACCGCTGCAAGACAAGAGAAGGCCATGGTCAGGCACTCAGATTCCTGCCCCACACAGCGACACACAGGGAGTATCACCTTCACCCCCACACCTTCCTGAAGCCAGCCAGCCAGGGTGCCACACCTCAGTCCCCTGTCAGAAAACGGAGCACAGCTCCAGCCCCACAAAACCCCTGCAGAAGGTCTTACTGTTTGATTGTCTCCATCTGTTCCTTGACAGACATGCCCCCGATGCAGAGGGCGCAGCGCAGCGGGGGCAGGCTGTCCTCCTGCAGCAGGCGACAGTAGTACTCAATGATGCCGTGGGTCTGCCGGGCCAGCTCCCGCTGCAGAGACAAAACTTAACTCGTTCCTACACCTCCACCTCCCTACACAGGGAGGATCTGGGATCACCACTGAATATCAATCGAAGCTTCCTCCCACATGTCACCATGCCCCCAACACTCACCGAGGGACAGATGATGAGTCCATAAGGTCCCTCTCGCTTGGAAAATGGCAGCCTCTTCTCCTGCTCCAGGCAGAACATGATCACCGGGAGAGTGAACACCAAGGTCTTCCCAGAGCCAGTGAATGCAATGCCAATCATGTCCCTTCCCGAGAGGCTGGCAGAGAAACAGGGCCAATGGTGAGGAGGAGCATCACAGAACAGCTCAGGCCTCCAGGCCTGAGCAAGGTGACGGGGGTGCATCTGTCACCAGGGAAGAGCAGCCGGTACACACCGCTGGGTGGGCTGTAGGGAGCAACTGCTCTCCACTCTGGGACAGGGACAGAGCACTCACATCGTGGGGATGCCTTGGATCTGTATGGGTGTTGGCTGCTGGATTCCTTTTTTCTTCAGGCCCCTCAGGATAGCTGTCAGAGAAGAAGGGACACACACATTCCTGACCTGAAGTCTTCTCCCTCTTTCGCTCCTACTCGTGTCCCAGCAGCAGCTCTTCCACCAGTGACAAACACCCCTTGGGCCAGCAGCTAGGTGACACAGCCCCTACTAGGAATTCAAGCTGCGACCCCGCGAACACTAAGCATTAAAGATCAGCTTTGCTCGCTGATACGCGTTTCCCAGGAGAATGCTGTGCACCCCCCGCCAGGCCCCTCTCCCAGCCCACCTGCTGGGAACTTCATCTCCTTGAAGCTCTTGATGGGGGGTGGGATGCCTTCCCCCTCCACCAGGATGTGGTACTTCTTGCGCACACGATCGTGCCGTGCCTCCGACATGCCCAGGATGTAACGAGGTGCTCTCCAGCTGCGAAGGCAACCGAGAAGGGTGGTGGTGCAGAATGAGGCGGGGGCTCCAGAGGCAGCAGCCCCCATGGAGGCCCAGTGGAACTCTCTGTTGGGCTCCACTATCCCACCAGGGAAAACAGGTAACTCCAAGGGCCTTTGTGGTGTGAGCATGGAAGCAGATCCACGCCAGTTGCATGCATTAAATGTTTCCCCAAAGTCTCAATAAGAAATCCCAAGCTAACAGCTGAGAAAAGTCTACGGATAGTGGACAGAACACACCAAAATCTTTTGGACACATCTCGGTTATCTCTGTGATGCTGCCTCAAGTGGCGCTGGCTCTATAGGCTCCCTCAGTCTCTTTCTCTAGCTTCATCACCTCCAAAATCTCAAAATCCAGCTCAAGTCCTTAGTTTAAGATAAACATACTCTAGAAGATCTTAACCATGTGTATAATAATGTTCAAGGTGACTCAACAACCTTTAATCTTGCGTACAGTGGCAAGAAGCCAGGTAGTGGAGCAAGAGAGAAGGCAGTGGCCACAGAGCAGTGTTCCTCCTGCAAGGCTGCACAGCTTCTGGTTCTCTTCAGCTGCGAGGAAGCAACGTTTTCAGGAAGACAACCTCTGTACTGTGAAACGCACCTGGTTTTAATTGGATCATCGTAGGTGATGCCTTTTGCCATCTCCTTCACTGACATCAAAGCTGCAAGAACAAAGCCAATGAGATCAGTGCAAGCTCTCCAACTCCAGAAGAATTTAACCTCAGCAGAGAGCCACTTGGGCAAACAGTTTGGGAGCCCATGCCCAGAGACAGAGGAGGAAAAGCAGCACCTCTGACAGCCCCTCTGGGTACAGGAACACCAAACGCTGCATCTGCTATGCCTAGGGGCCTGCCACAGCACCGTCTCGGCTAAGCTGGCGGTTGGATGCTGACTAGAAGGATCCTGTTATGCTCTCCTGTCCCATCTCAGGTGTGAACATCCCCGAGTGTTGCAAGGCAGGTAATAGCCCTACTACTGCCCCAACAGCTCTGAGAGACACGGAGCTCCCACCACTCACCTCGGCCCTCTGCCACGCTCTCCAAGATCTTCTCCTCCTCCTTCAGCTGCTTCTCCTTGGCTGACTCCTTCCGAGCTGGGGAGAGAGTCAGGGAAACAGTGAGGAGGTTTCAGTCCCTCCCGAAAGCTGCCCAGCCCTACTGCCAGCCGCTCACCCACCTTCTGCCTTCTCTTTGAGGTGTTGGTGCTGGTCCAGGAGGCTGATGTTGGACTGAGGCCCCAGGGGGATGTCATCCTCATCACCCCGCTGCTCGCTCCCGCTGTCCCGCTGCTCCTCCTCCGACACCACCTTCCGCCGCATCTGCAACAGCTTCTGCAGCTGGAAGGAAGCGGGTGCATGGGATTAAGAAGCCCCGCGTCGGGAGGGACGCTCAGAGCCCTCCCCCGGCAGCGCCGGGCCCCTTTGCTCCGTTACCATCTGCTGCTTGCGCTGCTTGACGGGCACGTAGGGGACATAGTCGTCATCTTCCTCCCCGGACAGGTCGGACGCCTCCGCCGCCTCCTCCCGCTGCCTCTGTGGGGAGACGCGAGGTGAGGCCGGCCCGGGACGGCACCGGCACCAGCCCCGCCCGGCAGCCCCGGGCTGTCGGCACCGGCCAGGCTGGGCCCGGCCCTACCTTCCTGTCAGCCCCGGCCTCCATGGCGCCGTCGCCACGCAACAGCCGCCCCGCCCCGGATGTAAATCCCGTGCGCCGGAAGTGACAACTCGGGNGCGGAGGAGGGGACCCCACCGAGGCCAGGCGGGGGCCCGCGGGGCGGGGGGCACAGTGAGGAGAGGCAAGCGGCCGTGGGTGGGGGGCAGCCCCCCCGCACCTCACTGGGCCGCGCTGGAAGTGGTTTTCTTCAGGGTGAAGTTGGTCCAGTTCACCGCCACCTTCTGCCGCGTCTGCTTGGCCGAGTCCAGGCAGAACCTGGCAGGGAGAGGACAGTGCCGGTCAGCCACCGGCCCCGGTCAGCCACCGGCCCCGCCAGCAGGGCTCGGCGCCCCAGGGCTGCCCCCTCACCTCTTGAAATATTCCACTTCTCTGTCAGTCTCGTCCATCTCCGCCCCGTCCAGGTCCTTGGGCAGGAACACGTCATCTGGCAAAGCAGAGAGAGGGTCAGCGCTGCCGGACAGGCGGGGGGCTGGCAGCTGGCAGGGAAGGCAGGCAAGGGGCCACCGCCAAGGTGGCGGCGCAAAGCGGTGCTCCCGGCACTCACCGATCGAGGTACTGGATTTCTCCACCTTGTTCCGGCTCTTCCTGCTCTTGCCCTTGGGCTGGGGGGAGCCCCCCAGGGCAGAGGGGGCAAGCGGCTGCCGGTCCCCCGTGGCCAGGGCCGGCACCTGCTGCTGTGTCGGCTCCGGCACCTCCACTTTGCCCTCTCCCCTCCGGCCTTTCCACTCGCCGCTTCTCTCCTTCTCTGGCCTGGCGCCACCGCAGCCCCAGGGCTGCCCCTTGCCACTCTCCCCCGGCTCGGCACAGCCGCCCGCCCGCTGTGGCTCTGGGGCGCCAGCCTTGGAAGGGTGCTTGGTTCCCAGCACCTGCCCCTTCGCACCAGGGCTCTCCAGCCGGGCCTGGCCACCGGGCACCGCAGTGGTGCCCTCCCCTTTCTTCGCCTGCCCGCTCTGCCGCTTGTTCTTCCGCTGCCGGCTCCCGGCAGGCACCAGCTCCGGCAGCTCCAGCCCCTTGAGCTGCAGTCCCTCCTTGGGCTCCGGACTCAGTCCGCTGCCATCCACGGCAGAGTCCGCAGCCTTGGACTGCACCCAGATCATGCGGGAGAGGCTCGGCACGGCGCTGAGGCGCTTCACCACGCCGTTCTCGGCTGCCGGGGCTGGCGGCGGCCCCCCGGGCCCCTCAGCCCATCGGGAGCCCAGCTCACCCCGCAGCAGCGCATGGCTCTTAGCAGGGCCCAGGCTGAGCGGGGCCAGGGCCAGGTCTATGTCCTGCAGGTCGGAGGAGCCGTTGAGGTGGGAGAGCAGGTTCTTCTGCTCCAGGACAGCTGCCTTCTTGGGGAAGTCATTGACATCCAGGTTGAGGTCATAGACGCTGAAGCTGGCCCGGATGGAGTCCTTGATGGTGTTCTTGATCTCCTGCAGCCGGCTGCTGAGGAAGCTGTTCACCCGCTCCAGCTCCAGCTCCGGCCACTCCAGCAGCTTCTCCTCAGCCGGCTCCCTGGCCTGGCTGGCCACAGGGGCACGCTCTGCCCGCTTCTGGGCCTCCGCCTCCATCTGGGCTTTCTCCTTCTCCTGCAACACGGGCGCCATGAGGATCGGGTGGCCTGGGCCACAGAGCCACGGGCACAGGCCACGGGGCTAGCTGTGCAGCAGCTTTGTCAGGCAGCAAACCCAAAGGCTGGCACTCAGCACGGCCACCCCACATCTTCCACAGCCCCCAAGCCGTCACATGTCCTCCGTGGGCACTGCAACAGCTACCACAACGCACGCCGGACACCACTCTGGGCACGAGGTACCAGCATGAGCCATCACGGCACTGCCTCTCCCCGCCACAGATGCACGGTGTTTGTCAGAGACGCAGCATGGAGCAGGTAGGACAGCACAGCCCAAAAAGCCTGGGAGGGCTGGGCCACCCTCTGCAGTAACAGAGGCAGGGGGAGCCCTGCACAGAGCTGGGCACTGCTGTCACCTCAGGGGAGAGGGCAGCAAAGGACAGAGAGTTCAAGAAACCAAATGGATATGCGGGAGAAAAGGCAAAGCCCTGCAAGGGGCAGAGTCTTCTCCTGACCTCCCTCCTGCAGCCTACCCCAGGCAGCGCTTCCCTCTGCCCAGCCTCACCTTCTTCTTCTGCTTGTGCCGTGCCCGCTTGGCCGCCTTGGCACTGTTCAAGGGCTTGGGCTCTGTGCTGTTGATGTAGTCCAATAGCTCGTCCACGTTGCGGTGGTCCACAGCAGGCTCTCCTGAGCTGCTGTTGTGCCCCAGTTTCTGCGGCAGCTCCTCTTTCCTCTTGGTGAGGCGCGACCGCAGCTTCTCCCGGATCTCGGCATAGTTGCGGCTCGTGGGAGCGGCCGGGGGCTGCGGAAGGCAGGCGCTGTCAGCCAGGCAGGCACGCGAAGCCAGCGTGATGTGCAGGCAGCCCTGGCTCCCCCATCAGTCCCCCACCGACCTCCCCAGCCGCTCCCTTCCCTGAGGTCTCAGAGAGACGAGTCGGCACAGCCCCCACTGAACTCTTTTCCACCGCGAAGCCACAGGGTTTGGCTGGCTGCACCAAGCCCCAGGGCTGGGCAGGTGGCTGCGAGTCGAGTCGGGAGCAAGGGGACCAGCAGGCTGATGAGGCAGGATGGAAACGAAGGGGGGGGGCGGGATGTGCACACTGGCAGGGAACAGCCATGGCCAGACCTGCCCACCTCTGCACTCTTGGCACAAGGACTGCGTAACGTCCCACCGCAGAGCGGAGCGCAAGGACCGGGGGTGGCTGCAGACCAGCCCCTCACTCACCGCGTTGTGGCCGAAGAACTCACAGTAGCAGCAGTCGCAGAACTTCCCGTCTTTCTGGTTGGTGGAGGAGGAGGTGCAGGAACTGCGCTCCGAGCTGCTGTCCTCATCCTCCCCAAGTCCCTCGTCTGCCTCGCACGGCTGCGGCGGGTGGCAGCTGGTACCGTTTGGGAATTTGTGCCCTTTGCAAGAGGGGTCCCTAAGGAGAAGGGGAGAAGGGGAGAAGGGCGAGAGGTGAGCAGGAGCCAGGGGGTCTCAAAAAATTGCCCCACACTATGCATGTAGGAAGGCCCCTCCCAGGGCAGCCTGTGCCCAAGCAGAAGGATTTGCAGGGCAGACAAACCCCCTCCCCTGCATCCTCCTCCTCCAGGGGAGATGCCAGAGGAGCCCACGGCAGAAGATGTCTGTAGCTCCTCGCCCCCCAGGGCCTCTGGCAGGCAGGAGGCTGGCGCACCAGAGCTCCAGAAAGCAGTGTCCCCCTGCCAGGCCACAAGCTGATTCCAGGGCAGGGAGCGGTACTCACTGGGGGCGGCAGGTAGCACAGGTGAGAAACGCTGGAACTGCATGCAGCTGCCAGACATCCCCACGTGCAGGCAGACCCGGCTCCCACAGGCACAGACTACCCAGCTCAGAGACAGGGAGGCCAGGGCACGGCCCACAGCGCCATTCCTCAAGCTCCAGCTCGGGACCTGGCTGGCCCTCCGCAGGGAGAGCTAATCAGCAGAGAGGAACCAGCGCCTGCGACTCAGCGTGCTCTCTTCCAGGGCACAGGCAGCCCAGAGAGGGCCGGGGGAGCAGGCGAGCAGAACCACAAGTCCACAGGCTTCATCTTCTCGAGGACCTTTGCTCAGTGTCACAGCTGCCCGACGGGTCTCACTGACAAAGGTCCTGTTGGCCAACAGCAGGTTGACCGGGCGGTTCCTTTGGGTCTTTTAGCTGGAGGAGGAGCAAGCACAGTCTCTTCTGCACCACAGTACTAAAGGACAACCGCATGGAGAAGACATGTGGGGAAAGAAAGAGCTCAACCCTCAGAGACCAGGGGTTTGCAGCAGCGGAACTGGCCCGCAAACACAGCAGCTCTCCGCACCACCACGACAGGGCAGCCGGTCCCTCCGCAAGGGAAAGCGCATCTGCGGGCAGGGGCGGGAGAAAGGGCACGTTGCCCAGCAAGGAGAGGCTGGAAGCAGGCAGGGCTCCTCTACTCACCTGTTCGTGCTGGGCAGCTGGTGGGAGGCAGGAGGAGGGATGAGTGAAGTACTGCAGTGCCCATTGCAGGGATGAGTGCAGCCCGACAGCGGAGGCGGCATCTTCAGCAGCGGCACGTTGGCAGGGGGCAGGTGAGGGCTCTTACACGACCCCGGGCTGTGCGAGACCGGGCCAGTGGGAGGGGACTCAGACACCGGCTTTGGGGCCGCCACCTGCGTGCTGGGCGCAGGGAAGAGCGCAGCCTGTGGGGAGGTGCCCAGTGGGATGTGTGGGGGGGAGCCGAATGGCCCCGGATGGGCAGGTGTCTGCTTGGAGGGGATCAGCGCTGGTGGCTGAGAGGGGAGGCCGGTGGGACTGTTGGGAGGAGCAGTGAGGTCCGAGTGCTGATGATGCTCTGAGGAGTGGAAGGCCTCACCTGCAGAGGGGCAGGAGCAGAGAGGGTCAGACACGGGCCACACAGACCAGGGCCAGGCTCGGAGCTACCCACCACCTCCGCACAGGCTGCTTCTCCATGGGACAAACCCTGCCTCCCCACAGGCAGCAGGGCGCTTGGGCTAGAAGCTACCCCTGCTGACACGGGGCCTCGGCAGCACCCTGTCTCCCCCGCAGGATTCAGCCCTGCCCCACGGAGAGCAGAGCAAGGGGAAGGCGCTGTGGCAGCAAGGGCTGCGTGGAACAGCGGGCTGGGAGGAGAAGGCCGGCCCTGCCCCTGGGCACGCACCTGGTGGGGTGGCCCTCCGGCACATGCTTTTGAACTGCTTCGGCAGCGTCTTGCAGAAGTCGAGTGAGGTAGGCAGAGGCGAGCCTGGGGCAGCGCTGCTGGAGGTGGGGGAGGCTGCGTGGCTGTAGGGACAGGCCTTGAGCCCCGGCACCGCAGCAGGCGCCTGGCTGGCGTGCTCCGGAGAGAGAGCGAGGCTGGGGTGCTTGTCGCCTGGAAGGAAAGCGGAGCTAGGGCTGGCTCCCCACACCCTCTGCCTTTGCAAAGGGACCCAGGTATGCCGTTGGCGCTGGCATTCAGAGGCCCAGCCTGCCCGCAAGGAAATCACCTACGCCAAGGACTGGGCAGAAAGGTCTGCTCAACCCCAGGGACAGCTTCAACTCACCTAGTGCAGCAGGGGGGGCCCCGAGGGGGCTGCCCTGCGCAGCCCCATTGGTGTGCTGTGAGTTCCAGAGGCCCGAGAGCTTGTGAGCAGACAAAAAAGAGCTGGGGTCCCAGTCCCCTGAGTTCCCGTGGCACGAAGAGGAAGAGGAGGAGGAGGAGGAGGAAGAGGAGTGGGAGCCACCCCCACAAGACTGCGATTTGCAGGATGTGTGGGACAACGAGACCTGGCAAGGAAAACACAGAGTGAAGCAGCAGTGGGCTGAGAGGGGAGGCCCTTGGCCCCAGGGCATCAGCACCAAGACCCCCTCCACTGCCCTGAGGCAGGGGCTCAGCACACAGGAACGGCTCCTGTCACTATCTCAGGGGTGGCAAACAGCCCGCCTGTCCAAGAGCAACAGAGCCTGGCTCCTGGGGCCCCCACCAGCACAGCCATGCCATGTCAAGGGCCACACGCCTGCTCTGGTCCCACTCAAACCAGGCCAGGGTTAAATAAAGCCAAGCAGGAGGGAGCTTCTCTTCCCCTGAGTTCCACACATAGGTAGGCACTTGCCCTGGCACACCCTGCCGCTCTGGGAAGACCCAGCATAACAGCAGGGAGCAGCCGTGAGGCTAGGAGAGATGCAGTACAACACACAGGGAAGAGGGGCTGGCGGAGAAACAGCAGCACTGCCAGCCTCACCATGCAGGCAGCTCCAACCCAACAGAGACTGCCGGACAAGCCTCCACGGCGCTGCGCTCTGCCCCACCGCGATCTCTCCCCAAGGAGCCAGCAGCAGCCCTGGGAAGGGCAGTGCGGCTGCAGAAAGCAGAGAGGCTGGGATGTCTGAGGCGCTCAGCTCCGAGCAAGGAGGGGACTCGCACACCCAGCCAGCGCCATAGGGTGGTCATTACTGCAGTCCCAGGAGTTACAGCCCCAGCCTTTCCAACCCCAGCTCCATAACCACTTACCGCCAGGGCCTGCTCCTGCACCGCCCGCCGCTCTTCCTCCTCCACGCTCTTCCGGCAGCTCTGGCAGATCCACAGTGGCATTTCTCCCAGGAGGTTCTGCACGAGCGTTGGCACGAAGTCCGGTGGCAGCCTCTCGCCTGGGGAAACCAGCCCATTGTGGGATGGCCCTCCCCAGTCCTTGCGCTCCCGGTGACAGAGGAGGCAGCATGTCTGCACTGACTGGTTGGCGGTGGGCAGCACCTGCAGAAGGACACACAGACCACCAGTCACCCCAGGTGTGAGCCACCACACAGCAGGGCCCCAGGTCAGCACAGGTGCAGGGCAGATGAGGCAGGAAATGAGACCTTGGGACACCGACACCAAACCAGAGAATTTCTTGTAGGCTACATGTGAGAAAGCTACACCTCCTCCCACAGGAGGAGAACAGCCTCAGGCTGCCCAGCTGCTGCCAGCCTGCCATGTGCCAGCTCGAAGCATTATGGACCCTTGGGAAGATCACACTAAAGAGCCAGCCGTACCACCAACACACCAGGCTGGGAGGCCACCAGCAGCTCCCACTTGCACCTCTAGTACACTGGGACTAAGCGTACTCACAGGGCAAAGCAAGACCCACAGAAATTGCCACACAGGGATACGAAAGGGGGTCCAGCAGCCATAACTCCCCCTCCTTGCCCACCACAGACCCCCTACTGCATTACCCGTGAGCCCCAGGCCCTCCCGCCCGCCTCTTTGTTCTGCGCAGCCAGCGGCGCAGATGCGCCAGGGTGGGGTGCAGCCCCTGGCGCTGCTTCACGCTCTCCCCGCATGGGGCAGCCAGGTTGGGGCTTCCCGCCCGGCGCTGCGGCAGGAGCTGGGCTGCAACCCGCGGGCTCGCCAGAGGGCTGACAGCCGTGACGAGCCCAGCGTGGCGCGGGCAAGGGGGGCCCCCATTGTCTGCTGCCGCAGCAGGGCCCCACGACAATGAGCTGCACATTGAACTGCTGCTGCGAAACAGATGGCGTCTCCCAGGCTCAAGGTGAAGCAAAGGTCAGAGGCCAAGGAGAGCGGAGGGGGGCACAGCTCCCCTGCCCACCTGCCTGGCCAGCCACAGGGAGGAGGGGCTCCCAGGCCACCCCGCGTCTCAGCAGGGGCAGACGCAGCCACCGCCGTGCACAGCGGGAGAGAGGACAGCTCTCCCCAACCCACTCAGCGCATCCAGACCCAGGGCCCACCTCCGGGCTCCCTGCCCGCGACCCGGAGCAGGCAGCAGCCGCCAGGCATATTGAGGGATGTCAGGCAACAAGAGGCACGGAAGCCGGCCCGCAGCCTGTTTGGCAGATGCTCGAGCCACCTGCCGTCGCCCTGTGGCAGGGATGGACGCTCCCACAAGGAGCTAGGGGAACACCCCCTAAAGCATGCCATGCCACCCAGACAAGCACACCTGTCCCTGAGCTCTGCCTTCCAGAGCATGCATGGGTCTCCTGAGCAGACCGGCAAGATCTCCCTACACACAGGGACAGAGTAAGGGGCACACAGACCCTGCGGCTGTCAGAGCCTTTTGCTCTTACGCTGCCGAGTGCTGCTGGTCATGCCAGGGGGAGTAGCATGCAATGGTGGAGAACAGGCTTGCTGGCCAATTCACCCTCCCCAGAAAAGGCTGAGATCAGGATCAGCTTGCCCTGACTGCTAGAAGAGATGAGCCCCTAGGATGCCACACACCAGTGCGAGCCCCCAGCACCCCAGCCATCTGCCAGAAGCATCCCAAAGCCCCGCTGCAGCTCAACACACCCGCAACCCAAGGCCGCAAGCCGGCTCCACCACCCAGACCTGCAAAGCCAAGGGCAGGCCCTGCCTGCGGACCCATCCCAGCCCCACGCGTGCCCCAGGATGCTGTAAAAAGTGGCTGCCAC